>OW026520.1:115048200-115260700 GCA_932274085.1 Protocalliphora azurea
ATAATTGATTCAAGGCTTAGAATACATTTGATATCAACTTTAATTCCACGCAGAAAAAATATTTTCAAAAAAATTTCAATTAAATTATTACTAAGATTTTAAAATGATTTCAAATATTTTTATAACTAAATTAAGTAAGTTACTCAAAATCTAAGTATTCTAATTAAATTCAAATTTTACATATAAAAAACGAAAATTCAATTTCGATTACAAATGATAAATATTCAATTATTTTGTTAATTGAAATTCAACCTATTAAAATAATTGTATATTTAGTTATTGATACGATCACCTAATTTGTATTTATTTTTGTTTACCCAATTAATTAATACAACTAGAAAAATAATCGAAAGTTGATAAATATCTTTATTTTCAAATACACAGCAAAAATTTGGTCTATTATACTATTTATCATAGATAAAAACTATTGAAATTACTTTTTTAGTTGTATAAATTATTCAAGTGACCAAAATTATAATTTTCTATTTTTTTACTAAAAATAAAACAGTTTATTGGCTTTCTACTATTTTTCTTATTGTATCAATTAATAAATTAATCAAATATAAATAAAAATAAGTGATAATTCGAATAACTTAATATAAAATTTTTTAATAGGTTGTACTTCAATTAATAAAATAATTGAATATTTATCATTTGTAATTGAAGTTGGATTTTAGATTTTTCTATGTAAAATTTGAATTTAATTAGAATACTTTTGAGTAACTTATTTAATTAGAAAAATATTTGAAATCATTTAAAAATTCTGATTAAAATTTAATTTAATTTTCTTTTTTGAAAATATATAAATTTTTTCTGTGTAGAAATATAGAATAATTTTAATTTTGATCACTCAAACAATTTATATCATTAAAAAACTTATTGAAGCAAATTAAATGTTTGAAAAGTCGTTTAATTGACTATATTTTTTCTGTGCATTAAGAAAAAGTATAAAAAAGTTCCTAAACTTTGACTAAACTTTTTAAGACGCAAATAATTGCTATTCAGGCTACATACGATTAAACATAAATTTTGTATAGAATCTTGGTCAGTTTTTTTTCCATTCTTGTTTAGATTTATTTCCATGCAGTTATACTTTTCTTCTAGTATATTTTTGGTTCAGTTTTTGTTCAGTTCTAGTACAGTTCTAATTCAGTTTTAGTTTAATTCTAGTTCAATTCTAGTTCAATTCTAGTTCAGTTCTAGTTTAGTTATAGTTCAGTTTTATTTCAGTTCTAGTTCAATACTAGTTCAGTACTAGTTCAAATAATTTATATCATCAAAAAACTTATTGAAACAAATTAAATGTATGACAAGTCGTTTAACTGACCATATTTTTTTTTGTGCAGTAAGAAAAAGTATAAAAAAGTTCCTATACTTTGACTAAACTTTTTAAGACGCAAATAATTGCTATTCAGGCTACATACGATGAAACATAAATAATTCTAGTTCAATTCTATTTCTAGTTTAGTTATAGTTCAGTTTTATTTCAGTTCTAGTTCAATACTAGTTCAGTACTAGTTCAAACGATTTATATCATTAAAAAACTTATTGAAACAAATTAAATGTATGACAAGTCGTTTAATTGACCATATTTTTTTCTGTGCAGTAAGAAAAAGTATAAAAAAGTTCCTAAATTTTGACTAAACTTTTTAAGACGCAAATAATTGCTATTCAGGCTACATACGATCAAACATAAATTTTGTATAGAATCTTGTTCAGTTTTTTTTCCATTCTTGTTTAGATTTATTTCTATGCAGTTTTACTTTACTTCTAGTACATTTTTGGTTCAGTTTTTGTTCAGTCTAGTACAGTTCTAATTCAGTTTTAGTTTAATTCTAGTTCAATTCTAGTTCAGTTCTAGTTCAGTTCTAGTTCAGTTTTAGTTCAGTTCTAGGTCAACATTAGTTCAGTTCTAGTTCAGTACTATTTCAGTTCTAATTCAGATGCAGTTCAGTTCTAGTAAAGTTCTAGTTCAGTTTTAATTCAGTTCTAATTCAGTTTTAGTTCCGTTCTACTTCAATTCTAGTTCAGTTTTAGTTCAGTTCTAGTTCAGTTCTAGTTCAGTTCTAGGTTAGTTCAAGTTCAGTTCTAGTTTAGTTTTAATTCAGTTGTACTTCAGTTCTAGTACAGTTCTGACTCATTATTAGTTCAGTTCTAGTTCAGTTATAGTTTAGTTTTAATTCAGTTCTAGTTAAATTCTAGTTCGCTTCTAGTTCAGTTCTAACTCAGTTCTAGTTCACTTATAGTTCAATTCTACCTCAACTCAAGTTCAGTTTAAGTTCAATTTTAATTCATTTCTAAATCAGTTCTAATTCATTTCTAGTTTAGTTTTTCAATGATAGTTAAGTTCCAATAGATCATAGCTTTCATCTTCGGTGGTTTAGAATATTTCCCATATACATTTTACGCTATTCTAAAAACTTTTGAAACTACAACTTACATTTAAACATAAACAATCATAGAAAATACCTATTTATATCTATTTGTTAATTCTTTTTTCTTTTAATTAATCTTTTTCTTACCTTATGTAAAATCGAAATTATAAATTTTTTTCGTATTGAAAACGAACGGCGTGATGAAAATTTATTGACAGCAAAAGGAAAAACACAAAATTTTATTATTTATGAAATAAAAAAAAATATATAAATTATTTTTCTTATATTATATTATAATATTATTAACACACTTAACACCGAAAAAATTAATTATGAATTACAAAAAAAAAAAAAAAACAAAATCATAATTAAAGAAAATTTATTACAACAAATCAAACCGAATGTTTATAAACATTGTATTTCTATATACGTATACATGGTGTTTGCTCACTTTTTTTTATTATTTAGTTATCTTTTTATTTTATTATTTTTGGTTGTTTTGAAACTAAAGAGAGTCTTTGTATTTTTTGTCTTGGTTTTGTTGTTTATATGCTTTTTTTTTAAAGATTTTCAATTATATTGACCACATATGGCAGCAAACACAATGACGATCTTGATTTTTTTATAAAATGTTAAATTATTGTTTTGCTTTTTCTTTTTCAATATTATTTAAAATATCTATGTCGTTGCTGTTTTTGTTTGTTTTTTTTTTTAATATTTTATGTATATTTTGAAGGTGATTTAATTAATAATAATATTTCCAAAAAAAGATATGTATGAACAAAAACTTTATATATAAAATAACAGAAACAACAACAGTTAAAGTAAAAGAGCTTTAAAAACTCATACCAAAACACAACACTCTCTTTTTTACTCTCTATTGGTTAGTATTTAGGAAAATTAAATGAAAAAAATTTAAATAAATTTTTATAGAAATTAATAACAAAAATCTTATTAAAAGAATTCAAGACCGAAATTTTGAAAATTAACACTTTTAACATTTTCATTTGGAAAAAAAAACTATATTATTTTTAATATTCTTACTTTTTCACACGTTTTTGTTTTTCTTTTTCGTTATTTTTCTAGCGGCCCACGATAAATTGGTTTTTGTTGTTGTTTTTATACGGTTTTTCTCAATTTATTTTATTTTTTAAACAAACACGTTAAAAATACTTTTTTATATACTTATATGCTTTATAACACACATCTATGAACTATTTATATGTTTTATATATATTTATATATATATATATATATATATATATATATATATATATATATATATATATATATATATATTTATATATATGTTATTTATACATAACTAAATTACACACTCACACTACGGGTTAAAGGGATTTGAAATATATATATATATATATATATATATATATTTGTATTTTTCAATAACAGAAAAAAATAAAGAAAGAACAATGTAGCGCAAAAAGTCTAGATCGTTTTGTTTAAGAGGTTCGTTCGTGTGGAGAGCGCGCACGGTTCTGACGCAAATTTGTTAAGTATCACTGTGTTTAGATTGGTTGATATCCCCAACAAAAATTTGTATCTTTTAAAATTAGTTTAACAGCTGTTTAAATTGCCCCACTTTGTGAGAGGTAGTCATGTGAAAGCTTTTTTTGTTTTAAATGTGCTTTCTGAGATCATTTATTCTCATAACAGCCAGCGTTGCCAGAAGTTTTGGACAAAAAATCATCACTAAACATTTTGAACATTTTAGTACAAAAATTATCAACATTATTTTTTACATAATTTTAACTATCTTCTATCCTACTATCTTCAGAAAAAAATCAGAGGAATGTTTCGCAAATATTTTTATTAAAAAAAATGTTCAAGTTTTAATGTATAAAGTTCAAACAATGTTCTTTATGCAATATAAGACCTCGTTTTGTTTTTTTATCTTAATTTTGGAATTTTGACGCAAAGTTCTGGCATATAAAGTTAACGTTTTGTATACATACAATGATTCTTCAATAATACCTATTTACATCAAAATCTGAACTTGAGGCTGAATAAAATTTCACATAATTGCAAAGGGTAACACTAATTCTGTGGCAAGGGATTTCTCATTCAATTTGGTTACACGTGATCATAGAGTTATAAGCATATAAATCACTGCTTCTGATTTGGTTTGATAAAATACCAAAAAAAATTCAAATCCAGTATAGTTTGAGAGATATTTAGAGACTTGTGTCGAAAAAAAAATTAAATTTTTAACAAAATTTAAACATATTTATTTTTACAAAAAATTTTAAGAAATCAAATATGACCAAAAATACTATTTTTTTCTAATTTATTATAAAGCTGTATATGTTAAAATTAAAAGTAGTTATATTTTGTTAAAACCGGTAACAAATACAATTTTTTTAATACCTCCAAAGTTATTGAGAATATTATAAAGTGATGGACATTAATTACAGATAATTTAAATTAGAGTTTGTTGATATACTATTGATACAAATTGGAAAAAATCATTCTCGAGATGTGATGCAAACTTATTAATTTTCTATGTAACGATTCATCTCGGAAGCTAAAGCCAATTCAAAAATAGGCTTAAAACTCCATAATCACGTGTATCCAAATTGACTGAGAAATCTCGATCTTTTTCTGCCTGTGTTAACTAATAAATCCTTGAGAGAATTAAAATAAACATTTTGTTTGAAATTAAAAAAAAGTCATACTTTGAGTGAAAAAATCATCAAATTATATTTTGGTTTAAAAATCATCAAAAATATCACAAAATCATCATTCTGCAATGCTGATAACAGCAGTGATGGAATTTGGAACAGGTTTACAAAGTTAAATTATTAAAAAAATATTATAGTTAGTTAAATGAGATTGAAAAACTAGATCCCAAAATTATATGATTTTTTTAATTAGATGTATAAAATTGTTTAATTTAATTTTGTTTTTATTTTTATTTTTTTAATGTAAATAACAAATACGTTTTTGACAACAATTTATTGAGAAAAAAAAACTACTTTTTATTAAGAAAATATACATGATTTTAATAAGTTTTAAAAGTAGACTTAATTATCTTTCCAATTACATATAACATGTGTATTACTTTGTATTTCATTAACGTTTAAATTAATCTGTTATTAATTTATGCGTACCTAGAGATGCTAGCTATGCACTTCTCAAAAATACATGTACCCTTATCTCCACTGTTGCCTGTTTAGCCTTTTTAAGGCTAAATCTGGCCTTTTTATTTTGCTGTTTATTTTCGCTTCTAGCCTTTTTTAACCTTTTTAGATTTTTAAAATTGCTTTAAAAAGGATAAAATGCTGGTATTTGAACAGCGAAGAAAATAGTTCTTTATTTGATATTACTAATTTTATTTTTAAAGAATTATCCATTTAAGTGCTTTTTTGTATTTATTCGCACAAAAAATGGAGGTTATTTATATATAACAAAAATTTTCGCCTGCATCGCTTTACTCTCCAATTCAAAAGTAGCTGATTTTATGGACTTCATTATAATTATTTTTAATATATTTCATTAAGCATAGAAACTATTTATGAATATTATTAAAAAATTAATGCCAGCAAATGACCCAAAGCAAATATAAAAAAATCAACCAAATGAAAATACACCCAAAAGAAATTAAAACTTTTTCAAAAATAAAAAAAATGGAATTTTTGCCCAAAAAAGTTGAAAAAATACCCAAATATTTACGAAAAATCACTCTCAATCAACGTCCATTATGGATGGCAATTTCTGGTATGAAAATTAATACATTATATGAAATTTATGGACAAAATCAACCATATTCAGAATGAAAATATTTCAAACTTTGAGATAGGTAGCATTCCGGTCTGGATTAAATAAATCGGTTTTCTCGACGGACGGTCTTAGGCCGGGCGCAGGGGTTTTCAACTCTGGAGTATTTCAAACCCCGGCTTCCCTTAATCTAACTTTTTCTGAATAAGAGGACTGTTTACTTTTCTTTCTCATGCAAAAATAAAAGCGGTAAATTACTCAAAATATCAAAAAAGGGTTATCGAAAACGAATTATAGCCAAAACTTTTGTTGTTGTTTTTCATATGAAATATGACACAAATTTGTATGGGAATTTATTGGGATATTTTTCTATACATATTTGGTTTGCGCGATTTTGCTTTGGGTCATTTTGCTGATAGCCTTAAGAAATTCTTATGAAAGCGAAAATCAACCAAAAATTGGAAATGCCTAATCAAAAATGAATTATAACTCAAAAATTAAGAGATTTCACCTCAAAGCATTAGTTTTTCACATTCTATTATTAATTTATAAATTTATTAAAATATCTGTAAAAAAGATCAAAAACTAATGAGAACGAGAAAAAAATTTAATTAAAAAAAGTTAACTTTTAGAGCATTTAACATTTTTTGGCCTTTTTTTAAACATCAATTTTTCTCACCATCTGGCAACACTGCTTATCTCATTGCTATTGTTAATCTCAGGTCTACAACTGAAATTAACGCTGATACAATATGTGTGAGATAACGCCAGCAGAAGAGTATAATAATT
Source organism: Protocalliphora azurea (assembly GCA_932274085.1). Classification (NCBI taxonomy): domain Eukaryota; kingdom Metazoa; phylum Arthropoda; class Insecta; order Diptera; family Calliphoridae; genus Protocalliphora; species Protocalliphora azurea. The sequence goes on from OW026520.1 coordinate 115,055,103, forward strand.
TTGTTTATATTATGTTAAATCTTAACATAGTGTCTACATTAGAGATTTTTTTATCAAGACAGACGTAAAACTTAACGCGAATTTGTGGAAGGTGGCAACAGTTGCACAAAAACAACAATATGGCATACTCATTATTGTTTTTTATATATGCCGTTTGACAACTGTAACAACCAAAATAATAATCAACTGTTTAACTAAGATTACCTTGTATATATTCGCACTGATTTTGACGTTTGTTTTAATATAAATTTGCCTAATGTAGACACTAGGTAAACAAGGGGTACACGTACTCTAATAAATCCTATAAGATATCATTATTTTCAATCAGTGACATAGTAAACATGTCCTTTTTATTTAAGAAGTTTGCACTTTTTAAGCACAATCTTTATAAAAATGTTTTTTTGATGTTTTTTAAATGTAAAACAATAATTAAAAGAAAACAAAACAAAAAACATTGTTTTTTTAGTAATTTACAAAATACACATGCATACGCACAAACCAACTTTTGTATATGTGTATTTTTTTTCTTGACAGTTCATCTTATAAGATAGTTGTGTAGAGAAATCTCATCACAACAGTCTCATAATCAGAGTTGTCAGATTTTTTTGAGCCACTGTCGCCAAATTGCTAATCAGAAATCGCCAAAAATCGCCAAATTTCAATTTTATTTGGTTTTTTTTAAAAGAAATACTAAAAAATGATCTAATATGTTAATAGTGTCGTACAATTTTTAGTATTTAGAAAAATTCGGTTTAATTTTTAAATGTAAGTTCAGCTTTCATGAAGTCAGCAATTAATAATAATTATAATTGCAATAGCCGATAACAAATGAATAAAAAAAAACTACAACTTAAAATACACTTTTCTGACATATTGCTTCATTTTAGTTCAGCAACTTTTAAAATTTATTGAACTTTATTATAATTTTTAAAGGAATAATTCCAACATTATATAACAGCATTGGCCCCATTTAACATATAAATTGTTTCAAAGAATTAATTTGTTCATTAATATCCTTATATCCTTATATTTGAAAACAATTATCAAACATTTACTACATAAGTATTTGTAAATACATTCTTTAGTTATAAAATTTTGTAAACTAAGTTGAAACTATTTATAAATTAAAGCTCTTTATTTTGCTAAAAAGAAAATACTAAAAATAGTCGATTCGCCATGTCGCCAAATGGAAAATTCAGTTGCCAAAAGCAAATAAAAATTACCACATCTGACAGCCCTGCTCATAATACTTCTTATAACACTAATATTTGAACACGTGAAATAATTCTCTAAGAGAGGGAATTTAACACTCTCTGACAGAAAAATCTTACATATTCTGTTACGTGTAGAAGGGCTGTAATGCTCTGTTGCATTTTTTACTGATAGTATTTACTCGTTTTAAACAAGAAAAAATAAAAAGAGTGTTTAAGTAAATTTTTGTAAACGAAACATTCAAATTGCTTAAATAAAAATATTTAAGTTACATATATATATATATATATATATACATATATATATATATATATATATATATATATATATATATATATATATATATATATATATATATGTATATATGTATATGTATTTTTCATGATCGAGGCTGTTATAACATAGAAATTGGATGAAAAATTAACAGTTCGGAAGGAGTTATTCGAGGTTTTCTTAAGAAAGGGCAGAAATACGGAGTGCGGAAACCAACAAAAGGTAATCAAAAATTAACAAAAAGGCAAATTAATAAAATAAAAGAAAATCTACCAAAATGTAAGCCAATGTTAAAACAGCATCATAAGGAAAATCGTTTAAAATTTGCGCGCAAATGCATGAAATGAACAGATGAGTGGAATAAAGTAATATTTTCTGTTAAAAAGAAATTCAATTTGGACGGTCCCGATACATATCCTTGCTATTAGCATGATTTGAGTTCGAACGAAATTCGTATATAGAAACGCAATTTCGGTGGAGGCAGTGTTATGGTTTGCGCAGCCTTTTCTGCTGCAGGAAAATCAAAAATATGTTTTGTTCCAACTAAAATGAACAGTCCAATTTATAGTGAACTGTTGAAACATGCTCTTCTCTCATTTATGGATGAAAGAATGGATGAAGATTACATATTCCAACAGAATAAAGTTGCAATCCATGTCTCGAACCATAGTATTCCATTATTGGACTGGCAGGCATGCAGTTCGGATTTAAATCCAATGGAGAATCTGTAGAGGTACATGGCCCGTAATGTTTACGCAAGAAATGAACAGAATGAAACCATAATGACAGTACGGAATTAAAACTAAAAATTAATTAAGCCTGGGAAAAAATTTATAGTGATTTTCTTCAAAAATTAGTCGAATCAATACCAGACCGAATTTTTAAAGTTATCCAAAACAAAGGTTCATCAACACAGTATTAATAATGCTATATTGGTTCATCAAAAAATGGCATTAAACTACTAAAATTACAATGAAAAAAATTTAATGTACATTTGAAGTTTTTTGTTATTCATTTTTTAAGTGAAGTCAATAAGTAATTAAAAAATTAATTTGTAGCACCTTAATTATTTTTTAGCCCCATTTTTGGTAAGTTGGTTAAAAAAATTTATGTGCGTTTTATGCACCAGTATATATTTATATATATATATATATATATATATATATATTTATATATATATATATATATATATATAAATAATATATATATAATATATATATAGATATATATATAATATATATATATATATATATATATATATATATAAATTTATATATATATATTTTTTTTTTTTTTATAAGAAAAATATTTTTAAATAAAATAAAAAATTTTTGAAGTAAAAATTTAATTTTCAAGTAGTAGTCCGTGTTCATGAAATAATCGCGGAATTTAATGGAGGAAAGCGAATTTTGGCATACAGTTCGTACAGTAAGGAGAGAAAATAAGATATCGATTTTGCTATGTAATCGTGAGATAGATCAAAATTAAAAAAGGAATTTTTTTCGGATTTTTCGAATATATGTATCATATCTCTGCCAAAGGAACACTATGAAAATTTGGTATCGCGAAAAGACCTTTGAGACGCACATTTAACCACACAACAAAAATTTGAGACCGGGGCCAAATAAGTCGAAATTTTTCAATTTTTTACAAAAAATTAATTTTTGAATTTTTTACATACAAATATTTCAAAAAAGAAGATCAAACTTATTATATTAGTAGTATTAGTAATATAATTAGTAATACTCTAACAATTATACCGAAACGGTTTTTTCCGTTTTTTTTTAATTCGAACTTGTTCGAATATTATTCGAATTCGAGAAATTAAATGAATTTAAGAACAAAATGCGCCCGTTTTTATAAGCTTTTTAATGATATATAACACTTCATACTTCTATTATTAAACAACTAAATAAATTAAGTTTAAGTGAAATATCCATAAAATTTGTGCTAATAATGTTATTATATTCGAAAAATTCAATTAAAGTTTGAACAAGTTCGAATTCATGCAACACCAAATTTTCATATTGTTCCTTTGGCAGAAATATGAAAAAAATCCGAAAACCCCGAAAGAAGGACATTTTCATTTTGATTCTCACGAAAAATTAACGTCAGGACGAAAATTTTGAGAAACGGTATCTTAAAACGATGTACATTTTCATTTGAGCTGGGAACATCAATACTTTTCATTTTGGGCCCACCCTAATGTACATAAGCTCGAATACGAACAAGTGTTTCCAAAAAAGAACGTTTCAACCACTTCAAAAGTAGAAGTTTGGTCATATTTTGTACTTTTTTGGAAGTTGTTAATAATTACTTCCAAAAAATAAAAATAAATGTTTTTTAGCACGAAAAAATTTTAATAATTTCTAATAAAATTAAAAATTTCACAAATTTAAAAGTATTTTTATTAATAAACCTAAATCAATATTTTTATTAAAATAACGTTTAAACGTTTTAAGAGAAGAAATTCAAAAGCTATGAACAAGAATCATAAAATATATCATCCTGCCAATGACAAGCATGGGATAAAAAAAGAACTTCTGCAGATTTTTTTAGCACTAAGTACTTCCTTTCAGTTCTTTTTTTGCTGGCTATGTATTATACTCATAATTTCTTTAAGTACAATATTCCCTGCAAGAAATAGAATACATCTTCCAGGAAGCTAGAACGGCAATATCCCCGTTCTATCTTCTGTACAATGAAGCTTTGAGTGTTCTAAAGGAGAAAAATTTCCAGTTTTATACTCATGAATTAAAGGAAACAAAAAGTTTTAAATTGGTCTTATTTGGCTTACCAAAACTGTATGCAAACACAATAGGCGAATAATTTGTCAGTTCGCTCAATATAAAACCTGTAAGCTTAAAGGAGCTAGCAACAAAGAGATCTAGAGTAGATGATGCCCTCTATCTTATCGAGTTTTTATTGTCAACACGTTTCAAAAAGAGAGGTTATGAAAATTAGATATTTTTGTAATATTTCTGTGTATTGGAGAAAACCATTAAAGGGTAACAAAGGTCCCACTCAATCCTTCAAATGTGCTGTATATGGACGTGGTGCTAAAAATTGTAATCGAGTCGTAGTGTGTTCAGTCTGCACCGGAAACCACGATTATGCAGTTTGCTCACACAGCAAAAGTAATTGTGATGATAGTATAATTTATAAGTGCTACAACTGCACAAAAAAAACCTAAAGAACGTTAACCAAAAAGCTAATGACCCAAAATGGCCAAGTCACAAGAATATTTAGAGATCCGACATCGAGTAACATATAGATATAAGGCGACCAGCAGAAGAACTGTTTCGTATTTTAACTCATAGCAATTTGTATTCTGAGGTAGCTAAAAGCAAAAGCTATGAAAGGAATAATAACGATAACATTTCAGTCAGCAGCTGCTTAGCTGGAATATGTTTTGTACAAAAGGAAAATCGATATTCTCCCTTTAAATGAGACTTTTTTGAAACCGTACCATAAATTTCAACTTGGCGGCTATAAAATTTATAGAGAGGGTCGATCTACGCATGGCGGAGGAGTCTTAATTACAATAAAGGGTATATTACCCTATGCATATGTTGTTATAAGTTATGATTAATAGAAGACCAATTATATTTACTTCATTTAATAACCCAGTTCACACTTCCAATTTCAAGTCTGATTTGGATAAACTAACTTCATTTTCGAACGATTTTTATCTTCGGTGATCTGAATGCCCAACACACACATTGGAATTGTGTGTCAAGTAATTCGGCCGGTAAGGAGCTCTACAGCCACTGCCTTCAATCCAGCTACTACATATACTACCCAAATGATTATACTCGCTTTGGACAAAATATCAACCCTGTGCATCCGTCTACATTAGACATACTAATGTCTCCTTTTTTCAAAAATTAAGACACATCCAAATGTTTTACAGACGGACCATGTACCAATAACTTGTGGCTATATTCAAAATATTACATATTCAGTTCCCTTGAAAATGCCTAACGGTCGTAAAAATTTTTGGCATCGCGAAATCTCTGATGTTAATAAAATTTTAATTCGTCAGAGAAATAAATACAAACGTAAATTTCAAAGATGTAGAGATTTAAACTATAAAAATTAATTTAAATGTATTATGACGCTTAAACTTATTTATTTCCACTTTAATAAAGACCGAAATTAATCCTGGGCAAAATTTAAAAAATTTTAAGGACAAAAGTCCTTAAAAACAGTAATAAGTCATTTACTGATCTTCATGTAAATGGTGAAGTTTTAAAAACTGGCACCGAATAGGTTAATTCAATAGCAAACGTATTTAGTAATTCATACACCATTACTATAAATAATTATTCACCTATGGCCACAGTAGTCTCAAGATCCATTCATGATCTTAACGACACAATTCTTGACAGGTCTAACGTAGAACTTACCAATTTATATGAAGTAAATTGTTTGTACTTTTATAAAAAAAATAATAAAGGCCCCGGTTTAGATGGCATTAATAGCATTTTACTTAAAAAGATGATCGATTGCTTTTTTGAAACTTTAAGTAAACTTTTCAACTCTTGTTTAATAGGAGGCTATTTTCCAACGATTTTTAAGAAGGCAAAAGTTATCCCAATTCCTAAGTCAGGAAAGGATCCTAAATTACCGTCTAACTAGAGATCAATCAGTATCCTAAGCCCATTAGATAAAGTATTCGAAGAAAATAATTAGTAAGAGAATTTTAGAACTTTCCAACCAAAATAATATTATTAACCCTCCTCAGTTTGGATTCTGCAAAGAGCACTCTACAGTACATCAACTAAAAATAGTTGTTAATTTTGTTGAAACAAACAAAAGAAATCGTAAGAGCGCAGGCGTTATTTTTCTTGACAGCTTTCGATTCAATTGGCATGAAAGCCTAGTTTTTAAACTAAATTTCTTCAATTATCCAACGTACCTGCAAAAGATAATAGAGAGTTTTTTTTTGATCAACGCTCATTTGTTGTATCTACAGATAGTGATAGACAAATACTTGCGGGTCTGCCGCAAGGATCGGTATTATCACCCACTCTTTATTCAATATATACTTCAGAATTTACTGTTCGAAAAAATCAAGAATTAGCTTTTTACGTTGCCGACAGTGCTTTTATTTGCTGAGGTAAGGTGTCAAACGCAATAATCAAAAAAAAAAAAAAAAAAAAAAAATGTAATATAGTTTAAAGTCTACCCACAAATACTTTGATAAATGGAAGATAAAAGTTAATGCTAGTAAAACACAAGCTATTATATTTCCATATAATAGATCACAGAAACGTAATCCTACAAAACATTTATATTCAGGGTATTTTTTATTCCTCTGCAGGATAGTATCAAATATTTATGAATTATTTTAGACAAAAAACTATCATTTAAAAAACACATACAGTATATTTTTGATAAAGTAATCAAATGCTGCACTTTACCCCTTACTCAACAAAAGGTCTAAACTTAATTTAAAAAACAAGATCCTTAATTATAAAATGTGTATTCAGCTAATTTCGACCTACGGATGTCAAGTCATGTTTTATAAATCTACTAAAACTTACATAAGAAAATTACAGATAATACTAAATAAAAATCTGAAAATAATTCATAAACCATTAAACGTTTAATTAATTTATAAGTCTGTCATATAATTAAAAACACAGAATGTCTACAAAGAAATTTTCTAAACAATCTCATAGACTCTTTTTTACTTAAAGAGTGATAATTAGAGGTTGTTTTGTAAAATTACTTATAACGTTTAAGTATGTACAAGCTTTTTTACACAACTTTTCCCTATTTAGATGTTAATTGTATAAGTAAATCATAACATTGTAATTAATTATTAATAATAAATAATAAAAAAATAAAGTAGCATTTTGTAATTTCATCCATTTATTACATTTGTGAAATTTACACAATATTTAAAAAATAATTTTCAATAATTGTTATTTTTTGTTCCGAATATATTAATATCATCTAGAAGAATCGCTTTCGTATTGCTTAGGTGCATTGCCATCGAAACACGTTTTCTCCCGAAGGAAGTTTCTTACGCAATACGAATAATATTATTATCGCAATAAAATACCAATTTAAATATTAAACATTTTTTAATTGAACAAATTTAAAATGAAATTAAATTAAAAAAAAAAAGTAGAAACAAATTTTAAAATGTACCAATTTACAAAAAAATTGTCATAAAATTTAAAAAATTAAAAATGTTTAAAAAGAGTATCAATATAAGAATACATTAAAAATGTATTGATTGATTTTAATTCAAAAAATACGAATTAAAAATACTAGTTGTCAAAAACGTCAATGTTTTCACTAAGGTACCAAATTTCTAAAATCTTTAAATTGCCACAAAACAAACTAAAATATAATAATATTTAGTAAAAAGTTTCAAAAAAGAAACAAATGTTAAAAAAATAAAATTTCTTTAAAATAAATAGACACATTTTAAAACGTATTTTCAAAAAATTGTCATAAAATACAGCAATTTTCAAAAAATTATAAATTTTCAGTAAAAGTACCAATACAAAAAAATAGTAAAAAATTTATTGATTTTCATTCAAAAAGTATAAAACTAAAAAAAAAAGTAAACATTTTTCCAAAAGGTACGAATTTTTTTAAAAAAGTACCAAATTTCAATAAGTCACAGAGTAACGATGTCCTTTTTATTTAAGAAATTCGCACTTTTTTAGCACAATTTTTATAAAAATATTTTTTTTAATGTAAAACAACATTATCAAAATACACATGCATACACACAAACTTTCGTATATCTATATTTTTTGACAGTTTATCTTATAGGACAGTTGTGTAGAGAAATCTCATACAACAGTCTTATAATACATCTTATAATACTAATGTTTGAATCTACACGTAAAATATTCTCTCAAAGAGCGAATGTGACACTCTCTGACAGAAAAATCTTACATATTATGTTACGTCTAGATGGGCTTTAAAAAAAGACAAAACATTAAAATAGTTTAAAATTTCAAACAATACCAATTTTCTTAAAAAGGACAAATTTTTAAATAAATAGAAAACCCTATAATATATATAATCATTTTAAAGAAAGGAATATTTAAAAAATACCAATTTACAAAAAACACCAATTTTTTAAAGATAAAATTTTCCAAAAAATTAAGACTAAATTTACAATTTACCAATTTTAAAAAATAAATTAAGAAAAAGTTCTAATTTAAAAATAAAAATTTTAAAAAATTACCAATAAAAAAATTACCAACTCAAAAAGTACAAGTTAAAAAAAAAGATTTCAAAGAAGTACAGATGTCCATACAAGAAAGAAAAAGATCTATAATATAGTAAATTTGAGAAAATTTTCAAAATAACATGAATATTAAAAAATACAAGTTTGAAAAAAAAATTTTTGTTACATTTTCAAAAAGTAAATTTTAAACAGAATTTTTTTCATAAACCAATAAAGTTTAAAAACATAAAATTTTTCACAAAAAAATGTACGACAAAATTTTAAAATGTACCAATTTTTAAAAACGCACCAATTTTCATAAATAGTAGAAATTTTTAAAAAATTATAAATTTTAGAAAGAGTAACTTGTACCAAAAAAAAGACGATTTAAAAACCAAAGTAGGATCTTTTCAAAAAGTAACAACTAAAAAAAAATTGAAATATTCAAAAAAGTACCAATTTAAACAAAAAAACTTTTTTTTCAAAAAAGCACCAAATTTGTTTAAAAAGTAGAGGAAAATTTTTAAAATATACAAATTTTGGGAGTTTCAGTTTATATATATATATATATATATATATATATGTATATATATATATATATATATATATATATATATATATGTATATATATATATATATATATATATATATATATATATATATATATATATATATATATATATATATATAAGTTTTAAGAGCCATTTACATTGTTGCAAAAACACCAGGATATTTATAATGAAATATACGTACATATGTTGTATCATTGGTACTAGCTTTTAATTAGGTTAAAACTAGTTAAAAAAAATATACTATTTATAAAAACAATTTCACTCTTAACAAAATTTTTGCATAACCACAATATATATTTAGAATGAAAATTATTTTGAGACTTATGTATGTATGTACTTTATGTATTACATAACAAAGCTTTTAAGTATTGCACAATACCACCATATGGGAAAATATGTTTAAAGCAATTCAATTAAATCAACTCTATTACGACTTTTGATTGATATTTTATTCCATTATTCAGCCTGTTTATGAAATCCTTAACGGAATTGGATTGAAAACGAAATTCCAATTCAATTTCAACTTGAAATGAGTTTATGAAAACGTAAAGAAAACAATTTTGTAAAGGACTGATATTTTCCCTCTAATTACATTTGTAAACTGGGGACGAAAATATTTAAATTTTCAAATCCAATAATTGGATTTCATAAACAAAAATCGAATACATAAAATCAATTTATAGGTTTTGTTGAGAAAATGTTGTAATTCCAATCCGTGTTGGATCCTACAAACAGGCTGATCGTTTATTTGTTTTGAAAATGTATAAATTTACTTTTTTTATTTTAAATTTAAATACGGTTAATAGATAAAAAATTATTTATGTATATAAAAACCTGCAACTAATGTTTTATTTATGCGAGTTTAGTATAAAAAGAGATTTCCCTTTTATTAAATTATTTTACAGCACTTAAATAAAAAGCTCGCATTCTCGTTGATCTTAATCCGAATCTGAGTCAGCTGCACCGTTGTGGCCTTCATCCGAATCCTCTTCCAGTTCGGGCATAGGAAATCTTAATATAGCCGCTATACCGCTCAATTGGGCCAATTGTTCACCCGAAATATGCATACTGGAGAAAATTTTCACATCACCTCCAGCATCACGTACATTTTCTACTAGTTGTACGTATTCTTTGCGTTGATTGACATCTTGACAACGGAAGAGATTATCGGAAATGAGTAAAGTCTCAATAGCCATACTATCAGCAGCCATAAGTATATGTTTTTTGCCATAAAATGCTTTGGCCGGTTCAAATTGCAACATAGTATAAAATTGTTCTAGGGCTTTTACTTCACCGGCTGCCTTTGTGTCGGATATTTTTGACATTACCGCCGGCTCTTGGAGAACTTCTTTGAGGGAATGCTTGAAACCGGATGAGGAGTGTACGAGCATAAATTTACTTTTGTTGTCCAGCAACACTTTAATGTCGGATTTAACAGCCTGTTGATACATATACTCGAAAAATTGGTCCCTGACAAAACCAGGCGACGCTAGGAGCACACATTTAACTACATCGAAATTAACATGCCTCAGAATGCCTTGCATAACACTTTCATAGAATTTGGCCAAACCTTTTTCGTGTTGTTGTATATTGCCTTTCCTCTTGCGCGGTATGCTAACTTCGATTTTGCTACGCACCAAAGTCATACTCGGTGTTATCAGACAAACATGAGCCAAACCCTCTTGCATGACAACGGCAGCAACATCAGCAGACTGCGTGGGATCACAAGCCATCTCAATACGTTCTAGCGCTATGGAATCCCATTCCGGTTTACGCAATTCAAACTTACGATTAAGCTCTAAGTCTAGCGTATGATAGGCGCCCATTTTAACATATTGATTTTCTTCGATATTACGCCCTTTCAAACGTAAAACACAAGCCTGAGTATCGAAATCAATGGATTCAACGGTAATAGTTAAAGTGGTGCGCACACGACTGCTCGTACTGGATCCAGTAGCTGTTTCATTTTGCACCTTGCGTATGGTGGTACTGCGTACACTGTCACCCTCAGATATCAAATTATAAGCATGCCACATGTCCTCAGATTCTTCCGGTATTAGGGTGACAGAACTTGAATTAAATTGAGATTTAAGATTTTATGCTATCTTTGCCTTACATTTAAATCACTTACCCCTGACCTCCTTTATCCATATTTTTGCTGACCAACTTCATTTTGTATACCTTTTCTATCCTCTAAATACCGATGTCTGTTAAATTATCACTCTTCTTGCGCTACTATCACACGGGGTTTCTACGTTAATGTCACTTTTGTGGTTCTATCGTACTATTCTGTGGACGTTGAATATTTCTCAACATTGTCTGCATTTGTTTGTAGCGAAATGTTACTGCAAATGATTTTTATTATTTTTAATACTTTAAAATGCCCAAAAATCTTGACATTCTCCCAAAAGTATTAAACAGCATTTAAAGCACCAAAAAATAATCTGCTAACAATAATATGCAATTTAATTTAGACGTCAAACCAAAGACTGTCGCCGTAGAATTTGAACGGCGACGCTGATTTTTTTTAATTTAGTGGCGGCACCGCAAAACCGGCCGTTAGCAAGTGGTGGAAAAGTGAACATAAGAAATTTTATTTCCTTGTTTTCGTATCGCAGTGTCCCATTCAAGAAAAAATGAAAATAAATCTGCAGTTTCCAAACGGCTAGTCCGATTGCAATGCAATGTTACACAGTCATGGAAGAATTATAGTAGAGCTTAAGTTTTGAACTTGGACTATATAGATATAACGGGGGCGAGTCCACAAGGTCCCAAAGTTGGTCACCTCGGTTATGACAAATTTTTTAAACGATACTGATTCGTTATAACTATACCGATTCGAAATATATGAGTGAATTTTGCTGGTTGAAATCAAAAGAAAACATAATCGTATGTATAGGTTACCTCTTGTAGTTTATGAGATATTGGGCTTCATATATTAACAGTTTTACTTTTGGACGCACGTTTTTCCCTATAGCGGGTCCAAACTTTACCCTATTTTTGAAATATTTTTTATTTCACTAAAAAACAAATAACAAAATCGTGTGCAGAAAGAATTTTGAAAAAATCATTACGGAATCAAAAGTTATATGTATTTGAATTTAAACTTTGTAAAAATGTGATTTTTACATTTTTTGCTATATCTTTCTAACAGATATCGGGTAGCAAAAATTTCTATTACCAAAATATTAAAAACATATTGTTACGAAATTGCACTTGAATTCGAATATAACGGTTTTAACGGCTGATTTAAAAATTAAATAATACTTCTCGACCTTTCTGTTTATGCTAACAGCAGTTAGCATATCTGTAGAAATTATTAAAATAGCTGTAAGCATACAACATTGAATGAAAAGCTTTCATCATTATTTGTAAGTATGGCAACACTAAATGTTGAATCTGCTAACATTAACATCGAAAGCTCTAGAATTCGAATATACTAGTTTGTCCGTTAAGAACATTGTAGAAAGAAATAGAGCTTTTGAGAAGCATCTAGAAGGTAATGCAGTGTATCTAAATTGGCCGTGAGAATACCATTGAGTCAGTGATTTTAAGCATCGTGAAGTAAAGACAAATTAACTGCCTTGGCTGTATATTCTTGTACATTATTAAAGTGTGCTGTATAAAGTGTATAATTTAAGTGTGTGCGTGTGTATTAGAACACAAATAACTATTTAAACTGTTGTTGTTGTTGTACATTATAAATAAAATAAAAAGTCGTTACAACTTTTAAACTACTAAACTGCTTTTATTTGCAATCAAAGTACCGGTTTATTTAAAAGGAAATAAACCAGTTTTTAAAAGATAAAAAAGTAACAATATTATATCATATAGAAAATATTAAAATTTTCTGATTCCAGCTTTACGATTTGAAAAATTAAGGCGAAAATTTATGGAAAAAATAGGTACAGATCGGCAGACACTGAACCTGGCAAGAATTCATTTTTTAAAATCTGTTTTCCTTCACACTATTTTGTATCGACATCTAAAAATTTGCATATATCACTAAAAATTAATGTGACTGCCAAAAAAAACCGAAGTTCAAATTCAGATACATATAACTTTTGATTCTGCAAAGATTTTTTCCAAAATTCTTTTGTACACGTTTTTTATCGGGAAAGAACTTCACTTAGGTACGTACAAAAGTAAAAATTTTATATTTGAAGAACAATATCTCGTAAACTGCAAGAGAGAAATTAATACTTGATACACGTATAAGAGCGTATAAACCTAATTTTCAAAAATGCGTTTTTCCTGCACAATATTGCTTTAATAACCAATTTACATCTATTTACATAAAAAAACTGGAAAATCCGTCAATTTCACCGACAAAATTAATTCGTTCCCTCAACAATTGGATCTACGCTCCGGAACGACCCGAGTTCAACTCGGCCAAAGCTTATCAACTCAGAAACAACTGATCAACCGGAAGTTTTTTCCCCAGGCAGGAACTTTAGATCACAGCAGAGCTGTTATAACAAAATACAAGATTTTATGAAATTTTTATTTTTTTATTCTAATTTTTATTGGATTTATGTGTTTTTTTTTTTTTATAAATGGAGCATAATCCATTATAAGAATGACACATAAACTTCAGAATAGGAAAAAGACATTTCAAATTTATGTAATATCTATACTGTATTATAACGTATTGACCTACATCTACATCAACAAAAAATTTCATATTCATATCTTTAAAAATGACATCAATATTAACAAGTCAAAAAGTCGTAACAGCAACTTCATAAACGAAACAGTCGTACAATTTTTTCAAGTTAAGAAAAATTTAGTTTAAGATGTGTTTTATGATTTATCTATTTCTGCTTTAAGTGAATGATTTCAATTTCAATTTTATTTCATATAATATTAATATTATTTACATTTGACTTATAGTAGTAAAGAGTTTAAGAACATTTGTTCCTTTTCTAATTAATAATAAATTTTAAATAAGTATTATTTACATATATACATTTTGTTCTATTATAATAATTGTGAAACATGAGTTTATAAGATAAAAGGAAGCTAAAGTAGTAAAGATAAAATTATGCTGAAATAAGTTCGTTAAAATGGGTGTATTGTGAGAATTCACATCTTCTGTTGAAATTTTGTGTCAGTCGATCAATTTTATCATATACGAGCTCGAAATTTGCTAGTACATGCAAACGTCGGGTGGAGTAGTGCCATGGTAGTTTGAATATCATTTTTAGTAGCTTATTTTGTGCTAAATGTAGTTTGCTTAAGTGGCATTTTGCGGACGTGGACCATACTGCACAACCGTAAAACATTATGGGTTGAAATATTAATCATTTTTTTGTTGTCAATATTTAGTTCGGAGTTCCTGTTTATAAGCGGATACAATATTCGCGTAAATTTGTTGACTTTGTTTATCAGATAGGGTATGTGATGGTTAAAGTTTAGTTTGGTATCAAGTACAACTCCTTAAGAATCGAAGAGGGCTTTGAGGAATGAAGCATTCTTTACGTTTCCTCGTAAAATAAATAGCCTGGGTTTTCTCAGGATTAACTAAAATATTCCATTTATTGAAATAATTCTGTAATTCAAATAAAGCTGATTGTAGGCTAGAGATAACTTTTGTTGCAAAGGCATCTGAGCAGAGTATTGAGGTGCCATCTGCAAATATTGATGTAACACAGTCGGAAAACGTTGGGATGTCAGAAGTAAAGATGTTGTATAAGATGGGCGAGAGACATGACCCTTGTTATTGTTTTTTCTAGAACTTTGCTTATTGCAGAAGCAAACTAATCGGTCTATACGAATTTGGGGAGTTAGGTGGTTTGTTTGGTTTAAGAATTGGATTCGTTTTAGACATTTTCCATGATTGAGGAAAATAACACAACTTAAGGCATGCATTTAACATTGTTGTTAGGTAATTTATACCTTTACTTGGTAGATTTTTCAGGCACTTATTGTTGATACTATCTAACCCGAGAGATTTTTTATTTTTAAGACTTTTATATATCAATAGTTTTTCCCCGTGTTATCAGGAATCTGCTTTGTAAGCTTGGGCTAATGGCTCGAATTTGATTTCCGACATCATCCACATCTGAAGTCGTTGAGTCATCACTAAGATCTGTTGAAACAGTATGGTTTAATTTGAAAGTTTGAGCCAGCATTTCGCTTTTCTCCTGTTGTGTAAAGCAAACAAAGTTGTTGTGTTTTAGGATAGGAATGCATTTGGATTTTCTTTTGAGCGTCAAAGATGCGGATGTAATGTTTTTGTTTAAACGTGACATTTGTTGATGGTCATGTAAATCTCTATAGCGCTTCCAGTTTCGCCTAAATAGATTTCTTAATCGTATCATTGATTTAATGTTATTGGGCAAAGGTTTGATTGGCGAATTTGTATTTTTTTTGGGTACGCTGTCGTCGATTGCCATTTTTATGGTGTTACTGAACACATTTACCATATTATCGACCTGGCTACAATTTGTTATTTCGGTTATATCTTCAGAAGCTGGGAGATTTCTGTTAAGGTGTTTAGCGTAACGATTACATTTAGCTTTGGAAAAAACGTAATAAAGATTTTCTACAATTTCATATTCCATATTTATAACACTGCTAATTGGCAGGTGGTCGGAGCTTAGGTCATTTATGACTCTAACAGCTGACATGATTTGCGAAATGTTAGTTAAGTAGAAATCTAAAGTAGATGGCTGCTTGTTTGGATCGGCAGGAATATGTGTGTTCATGAGGAAAGACTATTTGTGTTTGGTTTAATTGCAGTTTACTATATAATATATTTCCCCAACAATTATTTCTTTGACATCCCCAGTAATTGTGTCTACTATTAAAATCGCCTCCTAGTATATATTTTTCGTTTGAACTAGTTAACTTACGAATATCAGATGTAAATAAATGTTTTCGATTATTGTCGCTTCCTGTTGATCCACCAGGGAAGTAGCATGAATATATGTTGATAAAGTCATTACTAGTAGATATTTTTATTCCGATATTTTCAATAAGAGTAGTAGTTTGTATAGGTAATAGCTGGTAACGTATATTTTTTTAATTAATATTGCTATACCACCACCTCTGCCTTGTTGCCGATCGTACCTATAACAATAGAAATTTTGGTGTCTTATGGAAGAAACTGGAAAACTCGTCTTTTTTGTGTGAATGCCACGGGCATTCCATGATCTTAATATTGTTATTCATTGAAAAAGGAATTTGCAGGCAAGGTCAGTAACTACCTTGAACTGGTCTTCGCGAGATTTACAGCTCTTCAAGTTAGAAATTAATTCAAACGTAAGGTTTTTGATTTCCTCAAAAGAAAACAAGTTGTTACTGTTATTATTGGTGTTATTAACATTATCACTGATAAAATTTTGGTTGTAGGCTTGGTTGTTTTCCGAACTGCTAGCAGCTGGCCTTTCCGGTTGATTTATAATTTGTAATTAGAATTATAATTTGTATTTCTAAATTGAGTTTGGTTTGGGTTTTTGATATTCCCATCTAACTTTTATATAATTTAAAGCTCAATTCTATAATCGTAATGGATTTACGTTCAAAGTAAACTACAAAAATTGTTCGTTGTTGTCTCTATCTTTTGTAATTATTTTGACATCATTACATTTTAGTCCCAATGCTATGAGACGAGCTTTTATAACTGCTGGGTCGGTTTTCTCAAGCCCTAAGAGCACAGCTTTGCCAGGTTTTTCATTTTTAGAATCATATGTAAAATATTCATACTGAAATTTATTTGTTAGCTCTTTACACACTACATCGAAATCGTTTTTATTGGTGCAGAATAGTTTTAACCCAATGGATATTTTACGAATTGAAAATTGAGTTATTTTTAATATTCTGCATACTTCATGTACTTGCTCTATTTTGCATTTTAATATTGTTATTGGTGGTATATTAACAGTTTTTTCGATAACAGCTTCATCATCGAGATCTTCTATAGTTTGCAAAGAGGCAAAATAGTTTTGATTTTAAGTTCTCTGAGAACTGTTTGGTTTATTTTTTTTGCTCATGTTATGCGTAGAGAAGAGGCAGAAACATCATCTTAATTTTGTTAGTTTTTTTTTTTATTAAGTTATTTTTTGTTATCAACGAATAAGAGAAAACTTTTTAAACTTAAATTCAAAGCAACAACTCAAATCACGACCATACATATCAAACGATAGTACAAGACTGAAAGTGAATGATTAAACATTTTTACTTAATTTCTTTATTTTAAAGCAAAAAATTTTAAAATTGTAGTTACGGCCTTTTGTATTTTCATGTTTATATATACATATATATATATATTCATACTATAAATGCACTCTACAGTACATTTATGGGGTACCCTACATGTTATAAACAAATAGATTCTATATACTGCTTTTGTATTTTTCCCCACATATACGTGTGTGTTTCCTAACTTGTGTAGGCTTGGTTTCTAATCTGGAATCTTATGCTTTAGCATTCCTAGGAAAATTAAATATTTCCTTTTTCTCCTACAAATTAAAACTGTTGATTTCATACTTTATGTTACTAATAATTCAAAAATTTTATTTGCTTAAACGAATATTTTTCAATTCTAAAATATTCAGTAAGATTGTTTATGGTATTTCTTTGTACAAATACAAGTCTTACAACAAGATCAAATTAAAAAATATTTGAAAATAAAGCAAAAGTTGGGTTATAAAAAATACTTAAACATTTTTTAATTTATAAAACAACTTAATTGACAATAATTAAAGTAAGAAAAAATTAAAAAAAATCACACTGATTCATAACGAGACTTCATCATTTTCTTAATATAAGACTTATAGTCATCGCCAGGACCAATACCTGATTTTGTGCCTAACCCAGCGGTAGTATTACGAGCGTTTGCCTAAATATAATTAAAAAGTTAAAAATGAAGGTATTTATTTTCAAACATTTTCAAACCTCTATAATATTTGTACGTCCTTGATTTTTGCGCCCTAAACCTTGACCTTCGGACCAACCCATTTTTTGCAATAAACGATTTCCCACATTATTTGAACCTATGGGCATGGCAGGTACTTCTTGCTGTTGTTGACGTGAGGTAAGATTATTAATTTCCTTCTCGAAACGCTCACGGCTGCGATTTGGTGGTGGTGGGTCACTTTCACCATACTTAAGACGTCTTTCTTTGGCACGATCACGATATCTTAAAATGTTAATAAACATTAAACAATATGTTAAGTTTTTATGACTAAAAAAGTCTTACGACAAAGCAGCTGTTAAGGAATCTTGTTCAGCCTGTTGCTGCTGCTGTTGTTGCTGCAGAGTTAAGCCTTTTTCAAGATTATGTCTTGCCAAATTTTCCTTATGTAGATTCGACATTTTTAAATGTTTTTGTAAAATTTCCAAAGATTGAAACGCTCTTTTACACAGAAGACATGTAAGTTTTTGAAAATCAACGTACTCCTTTTCACTCAATTCTCCAGCTGATGTGCTGCCTTTGAGTTTCGGCGCTGATGGTGGTATATCCTCTTCTGAGTCTGAACCGTAAGAGGGTATCAATTTATTGCTTGTTCCCGAGCCTAACATCATAGGAGACATGAATGAGCTGGAAGAACCTAATTTCGCCGTTTTCTTTTCTAATATTGAAAAACCCACATCAGCATAACCACTTGATAGTCCACAACTTGTGGAGGGTCTCTGGGAATCTTCCGTTCTATTATTGGATAATATTGGCTGGGGAGTGGCTACTACCGTGTAGTCTTTCTTTTGATTTAATTGCTTAGCCCATTTTTCCATATCTTTAACAATCTTTTTGGCCACCTTAACTTTGTCATGTTTATTACCACCGCTTTCTTTTTTATCTTTTTTGCTCGACTCCTCATCATCTTCTTTTTTACTCTTTGGTTCGGTTTCAGTTTCTTGCTTAACTACATCTTGCACTGTTGCAGCCGCTGCAGCAGGGGTGGCTAGAACATATGAACTTTTACGTTGATCCCAATAGAGATATGCTCCGGTTTCGTTGTTGTAATAATATTGGGAATGTGCATCATAGTAGAGGCCAGTAGTTGGATCATAATAGTAGCCAGATGTCTCATCATATTGATACAAAGAAACATCGGGAGTAGCTGAGTATTTAAAAGAAAAAATAAACAAATGTGAAGGAATATTTGTTGAGAAAAAAAGTGAAGATTGTGAAATGTGCGGGTTTTAAAAATTCAATACATGATCAAGAGCCAAACAAGTTTTTGGGTTTAACGTTTAAAATTTATGTTCTGGTCATTAGATCCAAATTGGTAACATATGTACATATGTATATAAGTTTTAAGCAATTCTATTGAAACTAAAAAATTATTTGCTCAAGTTCATTGAAATAATTAGGGAACAATACATTGTAATAGTTTATTGGACACTCGGAAAAATGGAATGGATTTATAATAAAAATTAAAATAAGGAATCCACTAAATATAAAAAAAAAAACCATTAAAATATCATGTTCAAAAATTGCAATTTTCCCCCATAAAATTCCCATTCACTTAAAATAACACAAAATTATACTTACGATAAATCTTGCCATCATTCCCCTTCGGTGTGACAATAGTTCTAGCTGCTAATGAAGCTTTCACCGCAGCTGCAGCCGTAGCCGCCGCTGTAGCTGCAGCTGTAGCTGTTGTCTCAATACTATTCATTTTTCTTTGCTTTCGTTGTATGGCCGATAAGGCAACAGCAGCTCCAGAATTAGCTTCTGTCATTTGACTATCAGTGGGCAAATTTCCATAAGAGCCTTTAGTTATTTCCGATATATAGTATTCCGTATAATATTGCAAATAATGAGCATGTTCGGCAGGTGTGCTAGCATACAGAGAAGCACTGTACTCAGCTAAACGTGGAACATCAGCTAAAGTATATTCACCAGTGACACCTGAAGCACCAGAAGACATTTCAGCCGCTGTTAGAGGACCAATTGTTGATGAATTGGAGCCAGCTGAAGAAGATGCATCTGTCTTCTTGGGTACAATTTGACGATTCTCATGATCAATACAATAAGTTATCATTACTGGAAAATGTATATAAATAAATAAATGTTTGAAAAATTAACAATTAGTTTTTACCTTCTTTATTGTCAATTTTTAGAGGCGGCTCCAAGGTACTTAATAAGTTGTGCATATTCATCGAATCCACTAAACTTTCAAAGTGCAGATAACAAATGCCTCTAGAGGTTTGGGTTAAAGCATCGCGACTCACCAAGACTTTACTTATTTTTTTCGCCAAGTCGGGTGCATGCGCTGTTATGGCTGTTAAAACCCCCTCCTCATTGGTAAGCACATCCAAATTGCGTAACATGATTTCTGCATTGTAGATGTAGAGTTAGGGAGATTCAGTTCGTTATTAGCTTTTACTTTGTTATTAACAATTATAATGGAGAGTACATATACATATGCAAAATTGAGATTTTGATATTTCAGAACTATGTTTGTTAATAAAACTATTTTGTAATTATATGTATTTTTTTAAGAAATTCTAAAATTTTTTTAATATTTATACTTTTAGTAAGAATGTTGCTTATTTCATCACTGCCTTCACCACCACGTTCGCTTTCTCCACGCGAGGCATAACACTTGAAACAACTGTCACGCCGTTTAAAATTAAACATGCCACACTGGAAATAATTTGCAAAAAAAATATAATTAAGTAAACAAATTAATTAGTCATATTATATTACCTTGCCACAATACCAATCTGTGGGATTAGTTTTGGCCTTATTTGACTGCATTGAATGGCTGTATTGTAATGTTGCCCGACATGTATCCTGTAGTTGCAAAGATCCCTATAAGGGGGAAAGAGAAAAGAAAAAAAGAATACCGATTAGTAAAATTCTATTCATTGGTAAACATCCCACAGACTATACAAGTCACCGGTTTGCTGGTCTTTAGTTTTGATCATTTATTCTGTATTTCTTTAGTTGTTATCTAGTATACAATTTGTTTTTGGCATGAGATTATCACAACTTAGTTATGATCATTTGGTTATCTTCTTTTCTATTGCTAAGATGATGGCACATCCAAACATTGTTTTTATTGTTTAATATCTTTGCAACATGATGTGATCGTCTTTGGTCTGTCTTTAAAGTTGTATATGGTTTGTACATATGTAAGACGGTAAATGTCATGAATTCGATGAAGCTAAAGGGATCTTCAAGGCTATTTCTATTTTTCTTTTTTTACCTTTCTACTAACTTAGTCTTAACTCATAAACATTAATGTCTGTAAATCTATGTCGATTTAGTTTGAGTGGTTCTTATCAGGGACCGCAACTTATATAAAGTCATAAAAGTCAGAGCAAAACAGTTATTTTAGGATTTTTATTTTTCGAGCAGAAATAAGACATTTTGTGATTTTTTTCATGCAGAAATAAAATTTCTTTTGTGGTTTTTAATTTTTTCTAAGAAATATAATTTCTGATTTTTCTTATATTGAAAAATAGTATTGTAAAACCCAAAAAAAAAATCGCCAAAGTAAAAAATCGTCGAAATGAAAAAATGGAGAAAGCGAAAAAAAAATAGCTAAAAAGAAGAAAAATGCCAAAGCGAAGAAATCGCCAAAATTAGGAAAAGATAAAATCGCGATTTTTCATATTAGTTATTTTTTTTCGTTTTGGCGATTTTTTTCCTTTAGCGTTTTGTTATAATAGATATTTATATTAAAACGCGATTCTTCGATTTTTTTCGTTTTGGTGATTTTTTTATGTTTTGGCGATTTTGTGTGATACAATATTTTTCAATATATATAAGAAATATCATAAAATAAATTATAGCACTTTATGAAAACCGTATTCATAAACATCAATTTGATATATTTGAATAAGTTTGCCGATATTTCGTTATACATACATGCTTTTTTGTTTAAATATTAAAAAATAACAGTAATTTTCAGTCCGATGTGATAGCAGACTCTCGTTTCGAATAAATATTTGGGAAATTTGCATACCATTCACCAAAGGTTTATCATACCATTTGTAATTTCTGAAATATTCACCAAGAACTTCATAAAATCTATAAATTCTGGGCCTTTCAGAAGGCTTTAGATAGCTTTTATCAAGTAGAAGTTTAAATTTTCAAGAAATATAAATTTAAAAGAAATATCAGTTCTGGAAAAAAGTAAATAAAAAATAAAAATTTTCAAGAATAATTACAAATTTTTTAAAGAGAACTAATGAAAAAAAAAGTACAGTGTTTAAAAGACATAAATTTTCAAGAATAAATGGACAATTATTTTTAGCAAAATTTATTTTTATATAAGATGAAACTAAAGTGAAGGATATATAATATTCGGCCCAACCGAATAATTTATTTTTATTTGTTTACATTTCCTTAACTATTCCTTTCCAAAGTCCCTATATATTTTAAATTGAAAACATCTGTTCTGAAGTGGTTTCAAAATATCAGAAATAAAAGTGTTGTGTTCATTTTCTTTAAAGTTCACAGATTTTATATATTTTATAAATCATCGCCATTAACAATTTCCTAATTTCATAATGTCAATTTCCCGTTATCCGATCAAACTAAAGTCTTGTCTAAGTCCCTTGGCCTCAGTCCTAACAAATGTATACAGTAGGTTCCTCGTCATTGAGACATCAATCAGTATAATCATTAGTATGATTATGATTTTTTCATATATTCACTTATTTTTATTTTTTTTTTTTCATAACCCATTTGTATTGATTTTTTGTATGTTGATACCTGAGTTAATTCCATCCAATGTGCAGCTTCATCAACCGTATCAAACTCGACGAATGCAAAACCACGTGATGCACCTAAATAATTTGAATAAGAAGCAAATACAAAATTTTTTTGTAAAAAAATCAACTATTTTTTTTGTTTGTGGTTTGTTTTTTAAAAAAATTAATATTGTTGAAAAAGGGGAATTTTGTTTTTTTTTTTTTTTTTGCTTTGGTATAATGATGCAGAACGTAGTATCATTTTTTTAAAAACTTGCAATACTTACGATTTGTGGCTAATACAACATATGTTAAAAAAATAAATTAAAAAAAGTTTTATTTATAAAACCTACCTGTAGTACGTTTACGTATAAGACGAACAGAAGCACGAGCTACTCCCATTTGTATTAAATGACTCATGATCTAAAGAAAAAAATAAAAAAATAAATATATATAATTAAATTTATGAAAAATATAAGCTTACATCTGCTTCGGTGATATGAGATTGTAATCCCAACACAATAATAGTATTTGAAGGAGTTTTATTATAATATTGACTACTCATAGTATCATCACTATCATCGCTTTCACGATCGGCCGAGTTATAACGTCGGTTATTATTATGATTGCTATTATTTCCATTACCACCATAACGTCGATTATCTCTGTAAGTTTGACAAATTATAAATAACGTTGTTTTTTTTATACCTACAATTTTTCTTTACCTTCTGTCCCGATTGTCATAATCACGATCTTGATCACGTCCTTTATTATCTCTTGATCTTTCATTCCAATAACGATCGCGATCATCCATATAATCGTCATCATTATTACGCGATCGATAATTATTATTACCGCCAACATTACCACCTCGTGAATATCCACTGCCGCCACCATTTCCACCATAATTTCGATCATCTTGATAATCTTGGTTGATAATGTCTCGATATAAATCATTATCATTACTGTTACCGCGTCTATGATTGCGATCACGGGAACGTGAGCGTGTATTGCGTTTATTACGATAAGTCATATCACGCCCGCGATCTCTACAATATTAAGTATTAGGAGATAAATAGTAATAATGGTTGTATAGCAAAAAATAAAAATAATACCTTGATCTAGAGCGAGAACGACTATAGCGACGATAACCTCCCCCAGCTCCATTGCCGCCATTACGATAACGTCGTGGTGATATGCTGCGTGAACCTAAATTACATACATTTTATGAGAGAGCGAAGTAAAAATACATATTATATTTAAATGAACTCATTGAACTTTAAATCAAAATTTATTTTTTAATATTTTATCTAGTGTATAATAAATTTTACTGGGAGAAAATTGTTTCTTAAAAGTCCTTAATCCAGGCGGAACGATTTTTAACTCTGTGGTATATTCAAAAGCGGCTTCGCTAAAGTAATTTTTTTTCCAATTTTTTAAAAAGAAAAAATCTGATATGAGTTTCTTAGGGAAATACGATTTTCAAAGCTCTATAACTCAAAACTATTCAATTTCAATCAAAAATTTTTACATGAATATTTTCACCGTTAAAAATATTATCATTGATGAAAAAATTAAAAAAAATCGGAAGTGTATCGAACATTAAATTTATACTTATTTAATAATCTGCATTTTTTATGTTCTGTATTTCGTTTTGATTTCAAATCAAAAGTGGGAATGAATTCGATCTATCGTATGAAATTACATTCGATTTCATTTTTCATCGATTTCGATTTAATTTTGTTCCAATTAACTGGCAGTAACTGATTGTAATAAAAATAAAATAAAAATATAAAAAGATTGTTTCATTTGATTTATAGAAAAATGATTGCTTCTATAATAATTTGTTCAATTCTTCAAGAAAAAGCAAGTTGGTCGTTTAAAAGTAGTTCCACTTCAATAAAATTCTTTTTATTGGGTTGCTATTTATGCCATGAGTTTCCTTTAAAGTTTTCTACAAATTACTCTAGCAATTACTTTCATATTTTGCAATACAAATTTCTAATTTTGTTGAGACCTTCACACAAAGATTTCTCAAATGTCAAACGTTTGAGAACGATTTGAAAATAACTTCAAAATAATAGCTTTCTCAACAAAAAGGGTAATTAATTTTCAAACTGAGAAATGCTATTATTCTCAAATCATTGTTAAATGTAATTTTGAAACTTTTTTAAAATGTGGATTGTGACCAGTTAGTTTTATTTATTAAATTGTATTCATTTTTTAAATAGTTATTTAATTTATTTGAAAGCTGAATATTAAATTTAAAAAAATAAATTTTCAATATATATCTTTAATTTGCTTAAGATTTAAGAATGTATTGATAACATTTAATATCAAATTGAAATTCCATTCTTCAAATATTTTTAAACTTGTCTTTAGATTTAAGAATGATTTGATATTAATATTTAATATAAAATTGTAAAAATATTTTTCTAAAATTTAAAATTGTCTTAATGTTTAAAGGATGATTTGAGAATAAATATCAAATTGAAAAAATACCAATTTTGAAATATTTTTAAACTTGTCCTTAGGGTTGCGAACAATTTGATAATAATATTTGATATCAAGTTGAGATAGTAAAATTTTCAAAAACTTTTCTCAAATGATCCTCAATTTGAACTCAGAATTAAAACCATTCGATGTCAAATGTTAAAATCATATTTCAAACTTTTGACAATGTGTTTGCGGGGCTTGTTTCTTTTCTGAGGTGTTTTGTTTTTAATCTGCCCACAAAAATTATAGGTATTTCACTTAAACTTAATTTCGTTGTTTGTTAATATTACTATGAAGTATTATATGTCCTTAGAAAATACGCATATTTTGATGCTAAAATTCACTTAATTTCTCCTCATATATAAACATTTGTTTATGAATGAAAATAAGTTGCGGAAAAATTGAATAAAACTAAAATAATATCGAATTTTAAAATACGGTAAAAATAATATCGAATTTTAAAAATGTGTGTGAAGATAAATTCGTAAGTTAAATACGTCCCACACCTCTGTTAAATACGTTCCACACATTGTTAAATACGTTCCACACATTTTGCATTTCAAAAAAACTATTTTTAAAGCAAAAAAACACTTTTTTAAAAATAATTTTTATTATTTTATTAAAAAAAACATCACAATAAAACATTTTTGGAAAAAAACAAAACAAAGAAACAAATACAGCATTAGGATATGGTGCAACAAAAATACCTATATTCAGGTCACATTGCGGGCCAGTTCGGACAGACCTGAATGGGGTTGTGATATATCACGCGAAAGCTCTAGAGGAGTAGAACTCAAAACTGCACAGGGTATATCCAGTTGTTTCTCAGGAGACATGCTACGAGGTGCTGAAGTTTGGCAAAATTCAATAAGTCTAAGAAACAGGGGGCCATATTTTGATTTTGGCCATACCTGAATGGGGTTATGGTACATCAAATTAAAGGTCTGGTGGAGTAGAACCCAAAACTGTTTAGACAATATTCATTTATTTCCTAGGAAAGATTCTACGAGGGTCGGAACTTTGCGCAAATTCTTAAAAATTCAAACCTGAATGGGGGGCTTTTTGGACAGACCTGAATGGGGTTGTGATACATCGGTTGAAAGCTCTAAGGGAGTAGATTTCAAAACTATATAGGGTATACCCAGTTGTTTCTCAGGGAACATGCTACGAGGGGTGGAATATAATTATTCATATTTCATACACATATATTCCATATTGTGTAGGGGGGGGGGGGGCATTTACGACAGGCCTGAATGGGGTTGTGATACATCGAATGAAAGCTCTAATGGAGTAGATTTCAAAACTATATAGGGTATACCCAGTTGTTTCTCAGGGAACATGCTATGAGGGGTGGAATATAATTATTCATATTTCATACACATATATTCCATATTGTGTAGGGGGCGGGGGCATTTACGACAGACCTGCATGGGGTTGTGACACATCGGGTGAAAGCTCTAAAGAAGTAGATCTCAGAACTATATAGGGTATACCCAGTTGTTTCTCAGGGAACATGCTACGAGGGGTGGAATACAATCATTCATATTTCAAACACATATATTCCATGTTGTGTGGGGGGCACTTACGACAGACCTGAATGGGGTTGTGGCACATCGGGTGAAAGCTCTAAAGGAGTAGATCTCAGAACTATATAGGGTATACCCAGTTGTTTCTCAGGGAACACGCTATGAGGGGTGGAATATAATTATTCATATTTCATACACATATATTCCATGTTGTGTGGGGGGCATTTACGACAGACCTGAATGGGGTTGTGGCACATCGGGTGAAAGCTCTAAAGGAGTAGATCTCAGAACTATATAGGGTATACCCAGTTGTTTCTCAGGGAACACGCTATGAGGGGTGGAATATAATTATTCATATTTCATACACATATATTCCATGTTGTGTGGGGGGCATTTACGACATACCTGAATGGGGTTGTGGCACATCGGGTGAAAGCTCTAAAGGAGTAGATCTCAGAACTATATAGGGTATACCCAGTTGTTTCTCAGGGAACACGCTATGAGGGGTGGAATATAATTATTCATATTTCATACACATATATTCCATGTTGTGTGGGGGGCATTTACGACATACCTGAATGGGGTTGTGGCACATCGGGTGAAAGCTCTAAAGGAGTAGATCTCAGAACTATATAGGGTATACCCAGTTGTTTCTCAGGGAACATGCTACGAGGGGTGGAATATAATTATTCATATTTCATACACATATATTCCATATTGTGTAGGGGGGGGGGGGCATTTACGACAGGCCTGAATGGGGTTGTGATACATCGAATGAAAGCTCTAAGGGAGTAGATTTCAAAACTATATAGGGTATACCCAGTTGTTTCTCAGGGAACATGCTATGAGGGGTGGAATATAATTATTCATATTTCATACACATATATTCCATATTGTGTAGGGGGGGGGGGGGGCATTTACGACAGACCTGCATGGGGTTGTAACACATCGGGTGAAAGCTCTAAAGGAGTAGATCTCAGAACTATATAGGGTATACCCAGTTGTTTCTCAGGGAACATGCTACGAGGGGTGGAATACAATCATTCATATTTCAAACACATATATTCCATGTTGTGTGGGGGGCACTTACGACAGACCTGAATGGGGTTGTGGCACATCGGGTGAAAGCTCTAAAGGAGTAGATCTCAGAACTATATAGGGTATACCCAGTTGTTTCTCAGGGAACACGCTATGAGGGGTGGAATATAATTATTCATATTTCATACACATATATTCCATGTTGTGTGGGGGGCATTTACGACATACCTGAATGGGGTTGTGGCACATTGGGTGAAAGCTCTAAAGGAGTAGATCTCAGAACTATATAGGGTATACCCAGTTGTTTCTCAGGGAACATGCTATGAGGGGTGGAATATAATTATTCATATTTCATACACATATATTCCATGTTGTGTGGGGGGCATTTACGACATACCTGAATGGGGTTGTGGCACATCGGGTGAAAGCTCTAAAGGAGTAGATCTCAGAACTATATAGGGTATACCCAGTTGTTTCTCAGGGAACATGCTATGAGGGGTGGAATACAATCATTCATATTTCAAACATATATATCCCAAGTTGTGGGGGGGGGCATTTACGACAGACCTGAATGGGGTTGTGACATATCGGGTGAAAGCTCTAAGGGAGTAGGTCTCAGAACTATATAGGGTATACCTAGTTGTTTCTCAGGTAACATGCTACGAGGGGTGGAATATAATATCAATATTTTTTAATGGTTTATATTTCAAGTTGTGGGAGGGCCATTTCGAACAGACCTGAATAGGGTTGTAATACATCCGATGAAAGCCCTTAGGGAGTAGATCTCAGAACTATATAGGGTATACCCAGTTGTTTCTCAGGGAACATGCTACGAGGGGTGGAATACAATCATTCATATTTCAAACATATATATTCGTTGTTGTGTTTGGGGCATTTACGACAGACCTGAATTGGGTTGTGGCACACCGGATGAAAACTCTAAGGAAGCAAATCTCAAAACGTTTCTATGAATACGTGATACGAAAGGTCGTTCGTAGTATCATATACATATATCATTCATTCCTCAAGATTTTTGAAAAAATGACAATTTCTTTCTAAAGGTCATAAGATTTTGTTTATTATTTTCTTTCTCATTATTATTTTTGCTAATTTACTGAAAATCACAATTTTTTATGTTATAAATGTATATTAATGGTAGAAAAATTTGGCAAATTACTGAAATTAAACTACAATGTAAAGGAATTGTAATGATTAACGGCTGTAATGAAGACCAAGTGAGACTTGAAACTACAAAAGTAAATAGTTTATTTAAAAATGCACTCGTAATGCAATTGCAGCTTTACTATGGATTTAGATGATCTGCTATTTTAAATATTTTTGTTTAGAACACAGAGAAGAAAGCATATAAATCTATAAATTGTATTCATAGATATTATGAATCGAATATGACTTTTCTCCCAAACTTTAAAAAAAAAAAAACAATATAAAATTTTGTTTATAGAAATTAAATTTATTGTATACAATTGTGCGATAATTTTAGGAATTTTGCAAAATTTTTGAAAAAATTTTATTTCATGGTAAATGCTTAATAAATAAACAGTGTTGCCAGTTTAGCCTTTCTAAGGCTAAATGTAGCCTTTTTATTTTGCTTTTAGCCTCAAATTTTTCTAGCCTTTTTTGATTCTTAAAATTGCCATAAAAAGGCTAAAATTTTATTATTGCAACAAAGAAGAAAATAATTTCTTACTTGCTTCTACTAATTTTATGTTTACGGAATCATCCATTTAGGTATTTTTGTGTATTAATTCGCACAAATAATCAAGATTTATATTTAACAAAAATTTTCGTCTGCGGCGCCTCATCCTCCAAAGCGACATATGTTGAATTTCGTCCTATATCGCTACTACCAATTATTGATCAAATTTTTCAAGGTATATTATAAAATCAGATTTTTCCACATTTCATGGAAAATAACTTATTTAATGCTTTTCAGTTCTGATTTCGAAAGGGCTGTGGTACTGAAGAGGATTTGTGAATGTTCAGAACTATATATGTAAATGTTTGGATCAAGGTCATAGTGCTGTAACAGCCATTTTTTGATTTGACAAAAGTTTTTGTTATATATCTTGGCGCAAAAGCTCTAGTACTATGGCGTTCATGGAAATGGACTTTCGCTTTTAAGAAGCTATCTAAAAATAAACAACAATTTCTTAAAAATAAGGAAAGTGAAACTAATGTTAGATATTGAGTGCCACAGGGAAATGTTTTAGGTCTCTTGTTTACGGTATTTTTACAGTTTTTGAAATAAATACTTTTCAAAATTTTATTCCTCAAAAAATGGGTCAAAATTAAAAAAGTACTCTATTTGGACTTAGTAGGCTCAAGAGCTATTGTCTTATGAATTTCAGAGCAGAAAAAATAATATTAAGATTGATCATAAACTTTGAGTAATACGAGTAGAATTTCGAAAAAATTACTTTTCTCATATAAGGGCCCTATTGAAGATTGAAAAAACGGGTAGAAATTAAAAAGGTGCTTTATGTGGACCTAGTAGGCTCAAAAACTATTGCCTTATGAATTTCAGAGCAAAAAAGATAATATGCTGACTGATCATAGATTTTCTGTAATAGAATTTTAAACATTTTGAAAAAGTGATTTTTCTCATATAAAATTGATGATAAAAAAATGGCTCAAAATTAAAAAGGTGCTCCTAGTAGACTCGAAAGCTTTTTCTTAAGGATTTCAGAATAGAAAAGATAATATTAAGATTGATCATAGGTTTTGAGTATCAAATCTATTTTTATATTTTTCTTTTATTTTATTTTTATAAACGAATATAGAAAGATTTAAACAATTGCAAAACAATATTCTATTATTTTATTAGATGAATACTTTGTATAATAGAGAATTGCCGTTATGTTAAAATACTTGTTAGTAGCAGTGTTACCTATTGCTATTAATTATTTATAAATTTTTCAGTTTTTTTTAAATTGATATAAAAGAATAGAAATTGAAAATAAAATTGTACCATCGGATAACACTGATACACAAGTATTTTAACCTAATGGCAACACTCTATTATACAAAGATAATTAAGAACAAGTGAGTAATATCCCAGCAAACGCAATTTTTTATGTCAAATTGAGGCTGATTTGAAATCAAATCCTTTCTCAAAATAACTTGAAAATGATAGCTTTCTCAACAAAAAGGGGAATTAATTGTTAAATTGAAAAATGCTATTATTATCAAACCATTGTTAATTATAATTCTCAAACTTTTTTCAAATGTAGATTGTGACCACATGCGGAACATAATTAAAAGTAATCTGCATTTTTAATTTTTTGTAAAGTTTTCTCTTTCTATTATGTATACACTTTTGATTATGCCCTATCATTATACGTATTTATTAGTTGGAAAATACTTGATTAAATAAATTTATTTATTAATTTATTTATTTGTATATGTTTCAATTTTTTTATATATTATTTTTATACATATAATATTTGGTATCAAATTGAGAAAATACGATTTTTCAAATATTTTTTAGCTTTTCTATTTAGATTTATGAATGATTTAATAACAACAATATATATCAAATTAAGAATACACAATTTTTTCAATATTGTTAAAGTTATCTTTAGGTTTGAGAATGATTCAATAATAGCATTTGATATCAATTTGAGAATGTACGGTTTTTAAACGTTTTTTCTCAAATGATTCTCAACTTTAAATCAAACTTAAAATTCAAACCTCTTCCTATATTTGTAACAAATTTGGGAAACACATTTGATATCAACCGTTAAAGTCATAATATTTTAAACGTTTGACAACGTGTTGGATGGGATGCTGCACAAAAAAAAATTACTTATACTTGAATACTCATCAACACTGAGGCCCGGCTTGCATTGTTAACGGGGCCGGAGAATTGCGATGCAAACTGAATCGCAATTTTATGTATATACACCTTTTTCGTAAAAGCAATTCCAGGATAAACATATTTTTCCAGAAAAGACGTTAATCTTTAATAAAAAATGACTATTTTTTTCGCAATCAGGTGAAATTAACATACTTATATAAATTCTATTTTGATTTTCTAGCAAAAACAAAGAATTTAAAATTTTTTTGCAATAAAATATACTTTAAGACATACACCTATTATAATAAAACTCTTTAAAACTCTAATAAATTTTTCACATGCAGTTACTTAAGTTTATTTCATTTCTAAGAAGAAAATATGCTGTATATAAATCGAAATCATAAAGAAAGGCTTAAATCGAGGCCATATTTAAATAAAATGTTTAACGCAGTGTTGCCAACTATTTGTAAACAAAACGCGCTAAATTTGGTTCAATTTAGCGCTTTTTATCTAGTTTTTTAAATTCGAATCTGATTTTTACAAAAAGTAACAACTTAAACAATATAAAGTCCATATTTTTTATTTTTTAAATGTTTTAACTTCAACAGAATAGTGAATTATATTTCAAATCAAAAATTTAGAATTGGTATTTTTATTACAGAAATAAGCAGTAAAATTTTTTGTACATTTCAAATTCCAGATTCATAAGATCTTATCCATGAATTTAAATTCATGAACCTATTATTTAATTTAATCACTCCATTTTTTCCCCCAAAAAAATCATTTCCTAAAAAGAATAGGAACGTGTTTGGAAGAATCTTGAAAACTGCTTATTCGATGATTCATTCAACGGGATTTAGAAAATGGATAGATACCTCAAATGACCACTTTAAACAAAAGAATTCTGAAGGTATATTTTGGAATTTCGAAATCAAAAAATCGTTTTAATTTTTGCTGAGTTTTAAAATTAACAAAATAATAATAATGCTCTATGATAGAAAATGTTTTTTTTTTTTTTTGTGGTGAGAAATATTCTTGTTTCTGTTGTGGGAAATTAAAACTTTAGAAAAATGTGTAAACAGAAAAAAAAAAAAAAAACAAGAGATATGAATGAACATATTTTAAATGTTTTGATTTTACTTTAAATCCATTCCGAAAGCCACACTCTATTTTAGGAAAGGACATTGTGATGAAATTATAAGACATATAAAATTTAATATTGATAATATTTAGAATATATTGTGCAATATTGAATTTTTTCTATCAATTTTAAAATGTCGAATAAATTATACTTTTGTCAAAAAGTGAGCTTTACTAGCTTTACGAGCTAGTAAAGCTCACTTTTTACGAAAAATAATTTTCTACCGTTTCACACAGGCCTTAAGATGCTATTTTTATTAGTTAATTGGGAAGTAAAAGTATTTTTATTTCCTAACATAACGTCGGCAGAATAAAGGGGAAAAAAATTATTTCAACTTTATGTTAGCGGGTGAAGAACACGAACATGAAAAATTTTAATTCTAAATTGGTTTTTAAATTATTTTCCTTTGTTACTTTTTATTTGCCTTTTTAAAATAATATTGGTTAATTTCGCACCTTTTCTTTTTTGAAAAAAGAGCAAAATATTAAAAAAGAACATTAATTTTGACAGCTTATGTTAAACGTTATTGCTCAATTTTGTGCTTAAATATTCACTGGGATATAAATTGATAATAAGATTTCTTATTGGTCCACACGGAACATATTAAAGAGGGAGATAGTATTTGACAATAGCCAACATAAAAATGTCTACGTGTAGATTTTGGGTACAGTAAAACGCGCCAATTTAATAGCTTTTTTTGAAAAAATCGCAAATAGAAAAAATAGTGACATTTAAAAACCGCTCAATCTAGCGCAAAAATCGCTGAATGGGCAACGCTGGTTTAACGGGCAACAAAGCTAGAGATTACCACACAAATGTACCAAAAAAAAAAATCACTCACTTTTTTTGCACGTGCTATTTCTTAACATGTCAGTGTTGCCGTTTTAATTATTTTTAACCAAAATTGGTTATTTTATTTTCTAATTGTATTTTAGTTATTTTTTGTTTAAACCAAAATTTTATTGTTATAAACTACTTTTAGATTACCTTGTCAATCTCCTATATATTTGCCAGCAATAAATGATCTTGAGATTATTTCTTGTTCCAAATTTATCTGATAACGATGAAGAAAATTACAATTAGAAAATAAATGGTATAAGACTGGATCTTTTAAACCACCATTTTGATGAAATTAGGAACATAGATAGAAGACAAGTCAAACTTAAGAGAATAACTTTCGAGCCTACTAGGTCCAAATAGAACATCATTTTAATTCTGATCAATTTTTCGATCATCAATAGGGCCCTTATATGAGAAAAGTCATTTATCAAAATTTTCAAAATTCTTTTACTTCCGGCCCTACTAGGTCCAAATAAAGCACCTTTTTAATTTCTACCCGTTTTCTCAATCTTCAATAGGGCCCTTATATGAGAAAAGTAATTTTTTCAAAATTCTACTCGTATTACTCAAAGTTTATGATCAATCTTAATATTATTTTTTCTGCTCTGAAATTCATAAGACAATAGCTCTTGAGCCTACTAAGTCCAAATAGAGCACTTTTTTAATTTTGACCCATTTTTTGAGGAATACAATTTTTTAAAAGTATTTTAAAAACTGTAAAAATACCGTAAACATGAGACCTAAAACATTTCCCTGTGGCACTCAATATCTAACATTAGTTTCACTTTCCTTATTTTTAAGAAATTGTTGTTTATTTTTAGATAGCTTCTTAAAAGCGAAAGTCCATTTCCATGAACGCCATAGTACTAGAGCTTTTGCGCCAAGATATATAACAAAAACTTTTGTCAAATCAAAAAATGGCTGTTACAGCACTATGACCTTGATCCAAACATTTACATATATAGTTCTGAACATTCACAAATCCTCTTCAGTACCACAGCCCTTTCGAAATCAGAACTGAAAAGCATTAAATAAGTTATTTTCCATGAAATGTGGAAAAATCTGATTTTATAATATACCTTGAAAAATTTGATCAATAATTGGTAGTAGCGATATAGGACGAAATTCAACATATGTCGCTTTGGAGGATGAGGCGCCGCAGACGAAAATTTTTTTTAAATATAAATCTTGATTATTTGTGCGAATTAATACACAAAAATACCTAAATGGATGATTCCGTAAACATAAAATTAGTAGAAGCAAGTAAGAAATTATTTTCTTCTTTGTTGCAATAATAAAATTTTAGCCTTTTTATGGCAATTTTAAGAATCAAAAAAGGCTAAAAAAATTTGAGGCTAAAAGCAAAATAAAAAGGCTACATTTAGCCTTAGAAAGGCTAAACTGGCAACACTGTTTATTTATTAAGCATTTACCATGAAATAAAATTTTTTCAAAAATTTTGCAAAATTCCTAAAATTATCGCACAATTGTATACAATAAATTTAATTTCTATAAACAAAATTTTATATTGTTTTTTTTTTTTTAAAGTTTGGGAGAAAAGTCATATTCGATTCATAATATCTATGAATACAATTTATAGATTTATATGCTTTCTTCTCTGTGTTCTAAACAAAAATATTTAAAATAGCAGATCATCTAAATCCATAGTAAAGCTGCAATTGCATTACGAGTGCATTTTTAAATAAACTATTTACTTTTGTAGTTTCAAGTCTCACTTGGTCTTCATTACAGCCGTTAATCATTACAATTCCTTTACATTGTAGTTTAATTTCAGTAATTTGCCAAATTTTTCTACCATTAATATACATTTATAACATAAAAAATTGTGATTTTCAGTAAATTAGCAAAAATAATAATGAGAAAGAAAATAATAAACAAAATCTTATGACCTTTAGAAAGAAATTGTCATTTTTTCAAAAATCTTGAGGAATGAATGATATATGTATATGATACTATGAACGACCTTTCGTATCACGTATTCATAGAAACGTTTTGAGATTTGCTTCCTTAGAGTTTTCATCCGGTGTGCCACAACCCAATTCAGGTCTGTCGTAAATGCCCCCCACACAACATGGAATATATATGTTTGAAATATGAATGATTGTATTCCACCCCTCGTAGCATGTTCCCTGAGAAACAACTGGGTATACCCTATATAGTTCTGAGATCTACTCCCTTAGGGCTTTCATCGGATGTATTACAACCCCATTCAGGTCTGTTCGAAATGGCCCTCCCACAACTTGAAGTATAAACCATTAAAAAATATTGATATTATATTCCACCCCTCGTAGCATGTTACCTGAGAAACAACTAGGTATACCCTATATAGTTCTGAGACCTACTCCCTTAGAGCTTTCACCCGATATGTCACAACCCCATTCAGGTCTGTCGTAAATGCCCCCCCCCCCCACAACTTGGGATATATATGTTTGAAATATGAATGATTGTATTCCACCCCTCATAGCATGTTCCCTGAGAAACAACTAGGTATACCCTATATAGTTCTGAGATCTACTCCTTTAGAGCTTTCACCCGATGTGCCACAACCCCATTCAGGTATGTCGTAAATGCCCCCCACACAACATGGAATATATGTGTATGAAATATGAATAATTATATTCCACCCCTCATAGCATGTTCCCTGAGAAACAACTGGGTATACCCTATATAGTTCTGAGATCTACTCCTTTAGAGCTTTCACCCGATGTGCCACAACCCCATTCAGGCCTGTCGTAAATGCCCCCCCCCTACACAATATGGAATATATGTGTATGAAATATGAATAATTATATTCCACCCCTCGTAGCATGTTCCCTGAGAAACAACTGGGTATACCCTATATAGTTTTGAAATCTACTCCTTTAGAGCTTTCACCCGATGTGCCACAACCCCATTCAGGTATGTCGTAAATGCCCCCACACAACATGGAATATATGTGTATGAAATATGAATAATTATATTCCACCCCTCATAGCATGTTCCCTGAGAAACAACTGGGTATACCCTATATAGTTCTGAGATCTACTCCTTTAGAACTTTCACCCGATGTGCCACAACCCCATTCAGGTATGTCGTAAATGCCCCCCACACAACATGGAATATATGTGTATGAAATGTGAATAATTATATTCCACCCCTCATAGCGTGTTCCCTGAGAAACAACTGGGTATACCCTATATAGTTCTGAGATCTACTCCTTTAGAGCTTTCACCCGATGTGCCACAACCCCATTCAGGTCTGTCGTAAGTGCCCCCCACACAACATGGAATATATGTGTTTGAAATATGAATGATTGTATTCCACCCCTCGTAGCATGTTCCCTGAGAAACAACTGGGTATACCCTATATAGTTCTGAGATCTACTCCTTTAGAGCTTTCACCCGATGTGTCACAACCCCATGCAGGTCTGTCGTAAATGCCCCCCCCCTACACAATATGGAATATATGTGTATGAAATATGAATAATTATATTCCACCCCTCATAGCATGTTCCCTGAGAAACAACTGGGTATACCCTATATAGTTTTGAAATCTACTCCCTTAGAGCTTTCATTCAATGTATCACAACCCCATTCAGGCCTGTCGTAAATGCCCCCCCCCCTACACAATATGGAATATATGTGTATGAAATATGAATAATTATATTCCACCCCTCGTAGCATGTTCCCTGAGAAACAACTGGGTATACCCTATATAGTTCTGAGATCTACTCCCTTAGGGCTTTCATCGGATGTATTACAACCCCATTCAGGTCTGTTCGAAATGGCCCTCCCACAACTTGAAATATAAACCATTAAAAAATATTGATATTATATTCCACCCCTGGTAGCATGTTACCTGAGAAACAACTAGGTATACCCTATATAGTTCTGAGACCTACTCCCTTAGAGCTTTTACCCGATATGTCACAACCCCATTCAGGTCTGTCGTAAATGCCCCCCCCCCCACAACTTGGGATATATATGTTTGAAATATGAATGATTGTATTCCACCCTTCATAGCATGTTCCCTGAGAGACAACTGGGTATACCCTATATAGTTCTGAGATCTACTCCTTTAGAGCTTTCACCCGATGTGCCACAACCCCATTCAGGTATGTCGTAAATGCCCCCCACACAACATGGAATATATGTGTATGAAATATGAATAATTATATTCCACCCCTCATAGCGTGTTCCCTGAGAAACAACTGGGTATACCCTATATAGTTCTGAGATCTACTCCTTTAGAGCTTTCACCCGATGTGCCACAATCCCATTCAGGTCTGTCGTAAGTGCCCCCCACACAACATGGAATATATGTGTTTGAAATATGAATGATTGTATTCCACCCCTCGTAGCATGTTCCCTGAGAAACAACTGGGTATACCCTATATAGTTCTGAGATCTACTCCTTTAGAGCTTTCACCCGATGTGTCACAACCCCATGCAGGTCTGTCGTAAATGCCCCCCCCCCCCTACACAATATGGAATATATGTGTATGAAATATGAATAATTATATTCCACCCCTCATAGCGTGTTCCCTGAGAAACAACTGGGTATACCCTATATAGTTTTGAAATCTACTCCCTTAGAGCTTTCATTCGATGTATCACAACCCCATTCAGGCCTGTCGTAAATGCCCCCCCCCCCCTACACAATATGGAATATATGTGTATGAAATATGAATAATTATATTCCACCCCTCGTAGCATGTTCCCTGAGAAACAACTGGGTATACCCTATATAGTTTTGAAATCTACTCCCTTAGAGCTTTCAACCGATGTATCACAACCCCATTCAGGTCTGTCCAAAAAGCCCCCCATTCAGGTTTGAATTTTTAAGAATTTGCGCAAAGTTCCGACCCTCGTAGAATCTTTCCTAGGAAATAAATGAATATTGTCTAAACAGTTTTGGGTTCTACTCCACCAGACCTTTAATTTGATGTACCATAACCCCATTCAGGTATGGCCAAAATCAAAATATGGCCCCCTGTTTCTTAGACTTATTGAATTTTGCCAAACTTCAGCACCTCGTAGCATGTCTCCTGAGAAACAACTGGATATACCCTGTGCAGTTTTGAGTTCTACTCCTCTAGAGCTTTCGCGTGATATATCACAACCCCATTCAGGTCTGTCCGAACTGGCCCGCAAGGTGGCCTAAATATGGGTGTTTTTGTTACACCACAATTTTATTCTGGAGACATATTTTTTAATATTTTTTGTTTAAAATTTGTAACAGTTATGTTTTATTTAATAAAACATTAAAATGTATTTTTATAAACGCTTTTTTCCGTAAAAAAAGTCGTATTAAATAAACTCAACTTTCTTTACAGTGTTTGGAATATATTTAACAGACATGTGGGACGTATCTAACTGACGAATTTATCTTCACACCCTTATTTTAAAATACTAAAATAATATCGAATTTTAAAGTACGGTAAAAACGATTCGGTATAACTGCTAAAGGATTATATTATATTATATTGATATTAACAAATATATTACTAATTAATTTTTAAAGTGCTATATTTTTGTTATTTAATGGGCTAGGGGTGTGATATGGGTATCATACGAAAGCTTGAAATGTTCTCTAAATGATTTCGTGTATACGAGAGTACCAAATTAAAGACAAAATAAAAAGTAATAAAATATTATCTCTCATGGGTTAATGAATTTGGAACATTATATATCAATCGAAAGGCCTTCTCAAAACCTTTCCAATGATACACATATTGTTCATTTCCATTAAAGCAGGAAGGAGATAATTGCATTCTTACATCATAAAATAAAGTACCTATAACTCGAAAACTAAGATCGAGTTGGCAAAATTTTTTACATTACTTTAATCGCGAATAAAAATGCTACTGAATCATTATCAAAATTATTTAAAAATCAAGTGTGCTGGTAATCTTTATGTCTAATTTGTGTATATGAAAAATAAATAATTTTAGTTCCGTGCATCATGATCCTTTATATAATGTCTATATTAGACAATTTTTTATCAAGCCAAACGTCAAATTTATGGAAGGTGGCAACAGTTGTATAAAAACGACAATAAGGCGAATTCATCAATATTTTTTATATATACAGTTTGACAGCTGTAATAACCGAAAATAATAGCTATTTAACAGCATAACTTGTATAGATCCGCACTGATTTTGACGTTTGTCTTGATATAAAATTGTCTAATATAGACACTACGTTAATTTGTGAATGGTTACGGCCTTTCGAGTTTTAGGTGACAATATTTATGTATGCATGTGAATATACTGCAATTCTAACAATCCTTTTCATAAGCTACTCAATAATTAAGTTAGTTTCAAAATTTATGTAAAAAATTTCAGAAATGATCTATTTTTTGTTGCAATTTTTTCATCAACTAAATTCTCGATAAATTATAAATACACAAGAACAAAAATGGCGACTTACGGCGATCCATGTTGAAAGAAATTTTGCACTAAGTTTTCTGCACCTATATTTTACTAACACAACTGTTTATTTTATATTTTCTTGTATATTTTCAAGTTACTTATAATTTATTAACTTCAACGCATTTATTTTTAATTTTAAATAAAATTTAACAAAGAAAAATTGACACAATTGAAAAAATTCTGCTAGAAATGAAAAATTGATTTCTTTTTTCCTTTTTCACACACAGTTGCAAATTATGGTATTAACATGGCGGAATTGCTTTTTTAGTAAAAAATAGAAAAAGTAAAAAATTCGATGTTACCATTATTGTACTATTTTGTACGTTTAAATTACTACAAGTTTACATGATTGAAAATATATAAAAAAATAATTATTTTAAATTCAAACTCTGTATCATTTAATCCACTGGATCCTAATAAATAATAAATTCATATTAACTTTAAAAAAATGCAATGCACTGAAGGGTTTAATAAATTCGTATTAGAAAAAATATCAAAATTTTAAATTAAAATTAAGAGTTTCCTAGAGAGTATACAATTTTAATATATATATATAATTGAAAAATTTATGTTTTCGTAGTTCGTGATCAAATTTGGTACATAAAGTTTGATACATTGTTCTGTCTAATTTGATTCGGAAAAGCAGAATTTTATTTTTGAGACTTCTCAATATTTGAATATTAATGAAGTCAAATTCAAAACTCGTGATGCCTCAAATTTGAAATGATAAATGCAATTGATTTTTTCTAACTACTTTTAAAACAATCTTTCCTAATTTAAGCTTTCCATAACGTAATGTCCAAGACAAATTCAAATAGGTGACCTCATATAATCAGATGAATGTCACACAATTTTAATGAATTCGTTGTATTGTTGCTTTGTTGTTTCATTTCGGCATAATTTTGACACTATGTTCAGTGACATTACACTAGCAATATACAAGCAATTGTTGTTTTTGCAGATGTGCGGTCACTTTGTAATTACATTATGACTGATGTGTTATGAATTATATGTATATTAAACGCTTCATTGGCATCATGCAATGATAATTCAATTCATTAATTTTTTTTAACATAGTGTCTACATTACATAGTGTCTACATTAGACAATTTTTTATCAAGACAAACGTCAAACTTAAGGCGAATTTATGGAAGGTGGCAACAGTTGCACAAAAACAACAATATTGCGTATTATTTATTGTTTTTTATATATGCAGTTTGACAACTGTAATAACCAAAATAATAATCAGCTGTTTAGTTAAAGTTACCTTGTATATATTCCCACCGATTTTGACGTTTGTTTTGATAAAAATTTGCTTAATGTAGACACTAGGTTACACAATTTTTTATCAATTCAAACGTCAAATTTAACACGAATTTGTGGAAGGTGGCAACAGTTGCACATAAACAACAATATGGCGTTTTCATTATTGTTTTTTATATATGCAGTTTGGCAACTGTAACAACCAAAATAATAATCAGCTTTAAACTCAGGTTACCTTGTATTTATTCGCACTGATTTTGACGTTTGTTTTGATAAAAATTTGCCTAATGTAGACACTAGGTAAGAAGTTTGACTCTTCAACGGATAAGCAAAAATTGTGGTTTTATGGAGTTTGACAGTTCCAAGTACTAAAAAAAATAATTAGCTGATTAAGTGAGGTCACCTGCTTGAATTCGCCTTGGTCATATTATAGACACCGTTTTATCATTCAAGTGTGTTTAAACGGTTTATGTAATGTAAACAAGCTCACTATATTTGTTTTTTTTTTTTTTTTTTTTAATATAGAATTAGTTTTATTCATAATATTTTAAAGAAAAAAAAATGGGCGGTAAAAGTTATTTTTGTGATTATTGTCGTTGTTATATGAAAAATGATAAGAATGTACGCAAGACTCATAATGATGGTTTAGCACACAGTATTATAAAAGCAAATATTATGAGAAAATATGAAGGTAAGGCCAACAATATCGGTCCAGGTATAAATTATGATTAATATCCTCAGAATTACCAGGGTACATCTTACTTTACAAAACTGGGCTTAAATTGAATGTTTTGACTCTGTTCTGATTTTTTTTTTAATTTTTCATCATTGATAGTACTTCCCTAAGAAACATATTAAAAAAATTGTTATTAAAAAATTGGGTAAAAAGGAAAAAAATATATAAGCGAGGCTACTTTTGGACATACAGAGTTAAAAACTTCCGCCTATTAAGAGAAAAATGTTCACAAAATAATAATAATAGTAATAATAATAAAAATACTATACAAGAGAAGTTGCAAAATACTAAAAAATATGTTAAATGAACTTTTTCTTTTTATAAATGCACATTCAAAAGCTTTCAACTTATACTTGAATGTTTGCAATCGGATAAATAGTATAGGAAATATTTACTATTTTAAGTGAGCCAATGAATACCGAAAACTAACAATAAAATAGGTACTTCCTTAAGATTTAATTAATGTATATGATTTCGTCCATGCGGTCTTATTTTACGAGTTATAAGCCTCCAAAGTTTTAATAAGTACATACATTATATATTGAAAATTCCTCCAATAATACATAATACAATGTACATCTAATTTATATAAGTGTTCCTAATTATAAACCGTTAAAAAGAGATTCACAATATCTTTTTACTGATATGATGCTAAAAACACAGCATACTAAATATTTTTCAAAAAAAAAAAAAAAAAGTATTTTAATATTTTCATATTCTTCTCTTGTCAAGATCCTCGCAAGCTTTATGAAGAAGAAACCAACAAGCAACCATGTACACGTTATTTTAAAAGCTATTGCAAATACGATTTATACTGCCAATATTCACACTTAAATGAAGCACAATTAAGGCAATTGAAAGCATTAGCAGATGATTTAAATGCAAAATCCACTCCGGATGAGACTACTACAAAAAACACAATGTCGTCAACATCAATTCGATCACCCAAACTACCTTGGCAAAATAGAGTTAAAAAAAGTA
Organism: Protocalliphora azurea; assembly: GCA_932274085.1. NCBI lineage: Eukaryota > Metazoa > Arthropoda > Insecta > Diptera > Calliphoridae > Protocalliphora > Protocalliphora azurea. The sequence goes on from OW026520.1 coordinate 115,098,288, forward strand.
AGCAGAAATTATTGCCGCCAAAATTGCCACCATCACTGAGGCCTTTAAGTTTAAAAAAGTTAGCAAAATTAGATGTAAGTAAAAGTAAATGGGGTGACTAAAGTTATTATTAAGTGAAACAAAGATTTACACAATGAAACAAACGGGAATAACAAGAAAATTTAAAATATATTACATATTTTCTTTTATTTTGTACTAATATAAAATTTGTTCTATGACAATAACTTAATTACCTTTTCCATAGTACTGTCAATATTTAAACTTAAATTTAATGATTTACCATATTCACTAAAATATGTTTTACAATCTAAACCACTTAAATTTTCTGTTCGTGGATCTGTTAAATGTGCTAATAGAAAATATATTAAATGTTCTGAAAGCAAATAAAATTATAAATAAATTATTGATTATTTAATAACTAATTATTTTGCTGAAAAAAAAAACTTACCAAATTTATTGTCTATTGCAAAATACAGCGCCGAGTTACCACTTCTGCGATCTCCGGCTTGCAATAGTTTTTGTTTTAAATCATGATTATCAATTGCAATTGTATCTTCATCACTGACCATTTGTAGGCATGCCTTTTCATAGTAGTCTTTGAATTGTTTCTTCAATAAATTTTCATCTGTCTCTAATTCATCTAGTTGCCGTTTATAAAATGCTTTATTCACCATACGTTCATCTAAGATATTTATTAAACATTCGGCTAATAAATAACGATCTTGTCTTACGGCCAGATGTAAAGGCGTATAGCCATCATCGTTCAATGTAAGAAGTAATTTTAAATCAATGCGCTTCATTAAATGTTCCAAGGCTGCTGCAGTTATGTCATTTAATATGGCTAAATGTATTATAGTATTTGAGTCGACGTCTAAACTATTGGGATTTAGATTGTTTTCCAATAACAAACTTACGATTGAGGGATCACATGTGTTGAGTACAGCCAATTGTAATAAATCCTGGAAAGTTTATATTATTTTACTAATTATTTAGCATCAATAAATGAAAAAAAAAATACCTCATCCTCTTCCGTAATTATATCATTAAGATCTCTACCTTTTTTTTGCTGTATATGAATATGTAAAGCTAATTTATTTATTTGATTTCTTACAACAGCATCCTGTATAGGCCTAAAAGTAAACATAAATTATATACACATACAATCTCATGGCATGTTATAACACTTGCTCCTACCATAGACCATTATCCAAAGGACAGTCTGATTGCTCAAATTCCGTAGTGGGGTTCGTCAGAGTATCTTCAAACGTATTTGCAACATCTAAACTACATTCAGAAAAGCATAAAGACTCTACACGTTGGCGTTTGGTAGAATTAAATAATCCCGAAGACATTGTTTCACTGTTACCATTCGCTACAAACATTTTAGGTTTATTCATTTTTGCTAGCTGTTTGGCTCGGGATTCTTTATTAACCTGCGGCAATGAAACTTTACGTTTTCGTTTTCTTTTTTTCACAACCTCTCCGGACATATTAATTTCGTTGGTTTTTTGTGTGGTATTTTCACTAACACTAAAATTTTTGGCCACAATAACGTGGGCTTTTACTGATGTTTCTTCTCGTTTTTCATTTGTGGATTCTTTAAATTCTACAGGATCTGTTTGGGTTTCTATAGTTCTATGTTCAATTTCATGCTGATTATTGATAACAGCTAATAATTTCATTTGCATTTCTTTGTCGGAGAGTTTCATTAAAGCTGCAAATAATTCCTTATATTCGGGTAACATACGTTTACGTTTTTGATATACTTTTGCTTTTCCAACTTCAGTTGTTGTTTGAGGATCTGTTTCTTTCCTTACTATTCCATCATAGGGCACTAAAGATCTTATAACTGTTATATTTTTTAACGGTACCATGTTTTTTTGTGCAGTCAGTTTTTGTGCTGACACAACGTGTATGACCGATATGTTGGAGTTCACTGCTTTATGTTGTTTTATCATTCCATTTTCTGTGTGTGTGTCTGTATTATTCGTATGTTTTAATTTTTGAATGGTTGTCATTACCAAAATAATCTTTTAACAATAATAAATATAAAAAATGTTAAAAAAAACAAAAAAAATGGAATTTTTCGGTACATCCCCAAGATAAGAAATTTTATAGAACATATGATATTTTAGGCCGCGACTACACAAAAAAATCGTGCAAGTCCAGGTTCACACTAGCCGACATGTCGCAGCTACACTCATTGCTTTTGATTTTACAAAGCAATGGCTATCGCTGCGACTTGTTGCCTAGAGTGAACCTGAACTTATTTTGGAAAAAGTTAGCAATTTTTATTTCCAACTGCCTACTGTCTATACTAGGGTTTTATATTTGTGACAAAAAGTCGACTTTTTTCAATTTTTTTAATAGTCGATTTTTCAACTTTTTAAACTTTTACCTAGTGTCTACATTAGGCAAATTTTTATCAAAACAAACGTCAAAATCAGTGAGAATATAAACTAGGCAACCTTTGTTAAACCTCTGATTATTATTTTGATTGTTCCAGTTGCCAAACTGCATATAAAAAATGATAATGAATATGCAACTGTTGCCACCTTCCACAAATTCGCGTTAAGTTTGACGTTCGTTTTGATAAAAAAATTGTCTAATGTAGACACTATGTTAAATATTCGACTTGTCGTCTATTTTCCGACTTTTTGACTTTGCCCGACTATTTATGATATTTTTCGACTGCGACGTTTTTCGTTTTTTCGACTATTTGTTGTTATTTGTCTTACAGAAACTTAAAAAATATAAAAGATATATGACACAATCAAATATATTGATTAATTAACAGATAACATATGCAACGAAATTGCTGGTTACAGACAAAAATATATTTTTACGATATTATTTCCAACAGTAAGGTTACAATTTTTAAACCAAAAAGTCAATTTCGACTTTCTTCCACAAAAAGTAAATTGTTCGATTATTCGAAAGTCGATTTGACGAACCGTAGTTTATACTAGAGTAACTTTTATCAAGAAAAGCGTTAAATTTTATCTGAATTGCAGATAATTTTTTATCTCTAACAATTACCAAAAACCATGTAAAAAGTATCAACAAAAATCAAAATGGCGTCTTTTCTAAAGCAACGTCAAGAAAAAGTTGTCAATGCTCTTGCGCTGGCAATTTCGCAATAGTACTAACAAATTCAGTGTACATTACGTAGTGTCTATACGAGAAACATTTTTATCAAGACAATGTCAAAGTCAATTGTTACAGCTGTCAAAACTGCTTAAAAATTATTAATGAGTTCGCTTTATTGTTGTTTTTGTGCAACTGTTTCCACTGTGCATAACTCTACGTCTACACGAAGACATTTTTATTTCTTAACATTAGAAATAACGTCGGCTGAATAACGGGAAATCGATTTTATTCCAACGTCGTGTTAAAGGTGGAGAAAACGTACATGAGAAACTTATATGATAAATTGTCCTTTTTATCGAAGATTTTAATTTATTTCGCATTTTTGTTCTTTATTTGTCTTTTCGAAAAAAAATTATTTTGCACTTTATTTTATTATTATTGACTTTATTGAAACCTTTAATAAAAATTATTACATTGTTATGAGAATTTACTTAAAAGTATTACAACAATTAAAATCTAAATAATTAAATAAGGAAACTACTAATATCACCGTGTTAAGGAAAAGTTGTAAAAAAAACCTTGTACATACTTAAACGTTATACGAAATTTTAAAAACAACCATCAATTATAACTCTAAGTAAAAAAGAATCTTAGTAATTGTTTAGCAAATTTCTTATTATTTCATATGTAGACGTTCTGCATTTTTCATTAAATGACAGAGTCAGTTCCCTTGCAAATGAATTAAACATTTTATACTTAAAGTTTCTATGCAGTAGATCAGTAGAATATCTGGGGTGTAGGTTATGAATTATTTTCAGATTTTTATTTTGTATTATCTGTAATTTTCTTGTGTAAGTTTTAGCAGCTTTATTAAACCAGACTTGGCATCCGTAGGTCATAATTGGTCGAATACACATTTTGTAAATAAGGATCTTGTTTTTTAAATTAAGTTTAGATCTTCTGTTAAGTAAGGGGTAAAGTGCACGGCCACATTTGATTGCTTTATTACAAATAAACTGTATGTGTTGTTTAAATGATAGTTTTTTATATAAGACAATACCTAGATATTTGATACTATCCTGCAGAGGAATAAAAACTCCCCTAGAATATAAATGTTTTATGGGAATACGTTTCTGTGATCTATTATAAGGAAATATAATAGGTTGTGTTTTACTAACATTAACTTTTATCTTCCATTTATCAAAGTATTTATTGGTAGATTTTAAACTATCTTCTATTTTTTTGATTATTGCGTTTGACACCTTACCGCAGCAAATAAAAGCACTGTCATCAGCGTAAAAAGCTACTTCTTGATTCTTGCGAATAGTAAAACCGGAAATATATATTGAATAAAGAGTAGGTGATAATACCGATCCTTGCGGCAGACCCGCAGGGATTTGTCTATCATTAGATAGCGTGTTATCTATAGATACAGCAAATGAGCGCTGATCTAAAAAACTCTTTATTATCTTTTGCAAGTACGTTGGATAATTGAAGGAATTTAGTTTAAAAACCAGGCCTTCATGCCATATTGAATCGAAGGCTTTTTTAATGTCAAGAAAAATAATTCCAGTGCTCTTACGATTTATTTTGTTTGTTTCAATAAAATTAACGACTCTTTTTAGTTGATGTACTGTGGAGTGCTCCTTGCGGAATCCAAACTGTTGAGGGTTAATAATATTATTTTGGTTGGAAAAATATAAAATTCTCTTATTAATTATTTTTTCAAATACTTTATCCAATAGGCTTAGGATGCTGATTGGTCTATAGCTAGACGGTAATTTAGGATCCTTTCCTGGCTTAGGAATTGGGATAACTTTTGCTTTCTTAAAAATAGTTGGAAAATAGCCTACTATTAAACAATTGTTGAAAAGTTTACATAGAGTTTAAAAAAAGCAATCGGGCATCTTTTTAAGGATAATGCTATTAATGCCATCTAAACCGGGGGCTTTATTATTTTTCAATAAAAGTACAAATGATTTAACTTCATTTAAATTGGTAAGCTCTACGCTAGATCTGTAAAGAATTGTGTCGTTAAGATCATGAATGAATCTTGAGACGGCTGTGTCCATAGGTGAATAATTGTTTAAAGTAATGGTGTGTGAATTACCAAATACATCTGCTATTGAATTAGCTTTTTCATTGCCAGATTTTAAAACTTCACCGTTTACATGAAGATCAGTAAAAGGCATTTTGTTTCCTTTAAGTGCTTTTTTTATTTTCCAAAACTTTTTAGAGTCCGAGGGCAAATTCGAAATAAATTTTGACCAGGTCTTTATTAAGGTGAAAATCAATAATTTTATTTAATAGCTTCAAAATGCTTTTCAATTGATTTTTATAATTAAAATCGCTACATCTTTGAAATTTACGATTGTATTTATTTCTCTGACTAATTAACATTTTACTAATTTCAGAGATTTCTCGTTGCCACGAATTTTTATGACCGACAGGTATTTTATTGAACGCTTCTTTAACTATAAATATTAATTTGTTAAAATAAAAATCCAGATTACCTGAATTAGTAACTTGTTGATCAATGTTCTGACATCTAATTTCATTTTCCACCCAGTTTCTGATTGCTGACCAGTCTGCGCGATAATACAAGGGAACTGAATATGTCATGTTTTGAACCTGGCCATAAATAACACAAGACATAGGTACATGGTCCGACTGTAAAACATTTGGATGTGTCTCAAGGTTTGAAAAATCGAGACACGAGTTAGATAAAAGAATGTCTACTGTGGACGGTTGAACGGGGTTGATATTTTGTCCAAAGCGAGTGTGTCCATTTGGATAATAAATGAAGCAGCCGAATTATTTGACATACAATTCCAGTGTGTATGTTGGGCATTCAGATCACCGAAAATAAAATAGTCTTTTGAAAACGAAGTTAATTTATCCAAATCAGCTTTAAAATTGGTAGTATGAACTGGATTATAAGCTGAAGTGAATATAACTGGCCTTCTATTAATTATAACTTGTACTGAAATACTTTCAGCAGTACTTGTTTTTATTTTTGGTAACAACGTATGCTTAATGTTACCTTTAATTGCAATTAGAACTCCTCCGCCATGAGTAGATCGATCCTCTCTATAAATTTCATAACCACCAAGTTGAAATTTGTGGTACGGTTTCAAAAAAGTCTCATTTAAAAGGAGAATATCGATTTTCCTTTTGTGTAAAAAGTATTCCAGCTGGGCAGCTGCTGACTCAGTTGTTATGCCTTGGGCATTCCAATGTATAACGTGAACATTGTGTCTACCGGTTGAATTATATGGCATGTTTAAGCATCATACCCAAAACTCGTAGCTTGTCGTACTTATTTTGACATCTTTGCAAAGCATCGACAGCATCAAAAAATATTTCCAGAAGTCTTTCATTGGAAATGTCGTCATTATTATTATTGTCGTAGCTCTTGCCTTTAGCTACCTCAGAATACAAATTACCAAAATCGCGGGAATTTCGTGAGTTATTATGGGGTTCTTGCCTTGGCAATTGAGGAAAATGATGATCGTCTTCTTTAAAATATGTTACGTTAGTTCTTCTGCTGGTCGCCCTAGATTTAGATGTTACTCGATGACGGATTTCTAAATATTCTTGACGACTTGGGCACTTTGGGTCATCAGTTCTATGGTTAACGCTTTTTAAGTTTTTCTTTATGCAGTTGTAGCACTTATAAATTATACTACCATCACTATTACCTTTATTGAGTGAACAAACTGCATACTCATGGTTTCCGGCGCAGGCTGAACACACTACGATACGGTTACAATTTTTAGCACCATGTCCATACAAAGCGCACTTGGAGCATTGTGTGGGACCTTTATTGCCCTTTAGAGGTTTTCTCCAATATACAGATATATTACAAAAATATCTTATTTTCATAACCTCTCTTTTTGAAACATGTTGACGATCAAACTCAATGAGATAGAGGGCGTCATCTACACTAGATCTTTTTGTTGCTAGTTCCTTAATGCTTACCGGGTTTATGTTGAGCGAGCTTACAAATTCTTCGCCAATTATCTTTGTGTCCAGTTGTGGTAGGCCAAATAAAACCAATTTAAAAGTTTTTGCATCCCTCAATTCATGCGTATAATAGTGGAATTTTTTTTCTTTGAGAACACTCAAAGCTTCGTTGTACAGCGATAATGAGTTTGATACAATTTTTGTACCAATAGACATCCGTTTGTAGGTATATTTTTCCCCAATTAATCCGATCACAGTTGAAAAACTGTGGGTAGAGTCCACAATTATTGGTGGAATATTTTCTTTGACAGCAACTGCTTCTTCTTCTTCGTCTTCAGACAGAAGTTGAAACCTGTTGGCACTAGTGCTAGGACCGTCTGTAATTTTTGGCACCTTGAATTTAGGGCTATTGCCCCAATGCTTTCTTCTTTTCTGAGCAAACATTGCCAAACAAAAGAAAGTTAAAGCAAATTTAAATAGTTTTTTTTTTAACACTTTTTAATTTAAAAATTCAATTAATTTTTCAAGCAAAAATTAACACGATGTTTTTATCTTGAGGCAGAGATGCCAGATGATTATTTTGCACTTTTCTTTTTGTTAAAAAGGACAAAATTGTAAATGAGAACAATAAATTTAACAGCTTATGTTAAACATTATTGTACAGCTTTGTGTTTAAACATTTATTGCGAAATAGATTTCGCAATAGATTTTTAAGTGGTCCATACGTATCATTTTAAAGAGAGAGAGAGATAGAATTTGACAATTACCAACCTGAAAATGTCTATTTGTAGATTAAGGATAAATTCGCGCTGATTTTGTCTTTATAAAAAATTGTCTATGTTAGGCAAATTTTTATCGTGATAAATATTCAACGTTTGTTTCGATAAAAACTTCTCTAGTATAAACTCGACGCACAGTGGGGTAGAATCGCCAAAAATAGCACTTAATTCGGGGGAGTTGTATAATACTTTGCTTCTAATTTTGTTGCAATAATTAGGGTATTAATATATTTAAAAAATACTTTTTGAATTTAATTTTTTTTAGCATTAACTTCTGTGCGTCTGACTGTCCTTGCGTCAAAAACCAATATTTTTGTTAATCTGAAAGACGCACTTTTGAAAGTAACTTTATGAAATTTGGCACTGAAGCCTATTTTGGACCTAACAGAATAAAATTTGTTAAAATGTAAATATTATTTCACTCAGCCCACATGTTAAAAGTTTCACGAAAATAGGTTAAATGGTCATAAATATCCAAATGAAATTCATTCATTCATAGATGAGTTTTGTCTAAACAAAAATCATACTACCAAATTTCATGAGGATCGGTTCAAAATTGACCGTATCTTCCATACAGGAATTACCTCCAGAATTTCTTATTCATTGTTAATTCCTATATAAATCATCGCATAAATAAAAAAAATAGTAAAAATAAATTTCATTTACAGCCAATTTTCAAAAGGAACTGTATATAAATTACCATAGCTTCCATATCACGTTAACGCAAATTCACAATTACGTTTTCGCATTAGTAACTTAATGTGACAAAACTTATTCTACTGTTACTTTTCTACTTGTTTTAAGTATTTTTCGAAAATTCTATGTGGTTCTCTTCTTAAATAATGCAAATAATTAAGTTAATAAATTTTTTTATTTAAAATTTTTATATAATTTTATTTAGCTTTTGTTATGAAAACAAGTATATTTACTTTGAAACTTTTTTCCAAATCACAAAAAATCAGCATTTTTTATTATTTTCATACTGCACATATTAAGTAAAAATATAAAATGTTATTTTTACCTAAGTTCGCCCAAAAGCTTTTTGAATTTCTATATGAAAGTATAAATGACCGTTTCATATATATATATATATATATATATATATATATATATGGAACATGTATTGAAAGGACTTCACAGGAAGACATGCTTGGTGTAACTCGATGACATAATTGTCGTGGGTCTCTGGACTCAAAATCAGTGCAAAGAAGTGTGCATTGTTCCAGAAAAAAGTCAAATATTTGGGACATCGCTTAACAGAAGGAATGTCAACAGATGAAGATAAGATAATTGCTTTAAAGGGCTGGCGACGTCCGAGAAATCTCCACGAATTGCGTAGTTTTCTTGGCCTTTGTACATACTACAGACGTTTTGTCCCGAATTTCGCCAATGTAGCAGCAAGCCTACATGATCTGACAGAGAAGTCACAATCACTCCAATGGAGTGAACCAAAGAACTAGCATTTCAGAAGCTCAAGGATCTATTATGTATGGCACCAATTTTGTCATATCCTATAGCTGGAGAAACGTTTGTGGTAGATAGCGATGCGAGCGAGTGGTCTATGGCACCGAAAGAGTTATTGGATACTTCAGCCGAACGTTTTTGAAGCGTGAAAGAGACTACTGCTTAACGCGACGAGAACTTTTGGCAGTATTAGAGTGAAGCATTACCAGAAGTATCTGTATGGTCAACACTTCCAACTGATCATTCTGCCCTCAGGTGGTCGCTGCAATTTAAAAAACCTGAAGGACAACTGGCTCGTTGGATAGAGCGGCTTCAGAGCCATGATTTTAGCATCGAGCACCGGAAGGGTTTAAAACACGGCAATGCGGACGCGCTGTCAAGACGGCCCTGCAACGTGGAATGTAAGCATTGTACAAAAATCGAGGAAAATGAATGTATTATCGATGTTCGACTAATGCATATAGAGTCCAGTGAAGATTGGTCTGTAGCGCAAAGAAATGACCCCATACTGGCAAAAATAATATCGGCAAAAGAAGAAGGTAGAAGTCCAGTCCGCAATGAAATATCCGCCGAAAGTCCACTAATGAAATCATATTGGGCCCTATGGAATAGTCTACAGTTGTTAAATGGCTGCTTATACCGCATATGGGAAAGTGCTGACGGTAAAACAGTGACAAATCTAATTGTAGTACCATCCTCTAAAATAAACGAAGTTACATGACTGTCCCAGTGGTGGTCATCTTGGTGTGACAAAAACCTTAGAAAAGTTAAAACATAATTACACAAATGGGAAACTTTTGCGTGTAAATAAGTACACTTAATGATTTTTATATAAACAACAACAAATTTATTTTTTATAAAAAGTTTTATTTATTTACAAAATTTAAACTCTAATTCATATTTTATTATTTCGTTTTTACGAGAATTAGTTTTTCATTAAAAAAAATCGTTTTGTAATATTTCTTAATTTGTAAGTACTTATTTTACAGTCACCTCATTAGCTCTTGTATCTTGTAAGAAACTGCAACTGGTTTCAGAATGAACACCTTCCATAAAGAATGGATGTCACTTGGCGACATTCTCTGTCTGCTAATTCGACGAAAACTACTAGACTCCATTTCTTTGAGTGAAATTGTGGAATTATTTTTTGGGAATGGAATTATGGAATAAAAAAAAGTATTTCTTAATTCATAAATAAGATTTAATGGAATTAAGCTAATATTTAATTAATTCTTTCGCAGCTTTGATACATACATATACAAAAAGTAAACTTTTCAATTATATCGAACTATTTTTTCTTATAATGTTCTAAAATGACCGCTTATTGATCGAAATTTTTGCATTTTGTTTTAATATTTTCCCCATAACAAGCTCAAAACTATGAGTTTTTTGATACCCATTTCGAGACAAAATTAGAAACCAATGTTATAACAAAATACCTTATAAAGACCAAATTACATTAACGCGTAGGCAGCAATAGTATCAGCAAAAATTATCAGTTGTTACCTGTCAGAATAATATGTTGCTGCCGTTGAAATTACATTTAAGGCAGCAACAATTTACAATCCCATTTAGCTTTTTTGCACTTGTGTATTTAAGTTTCCCATTTATTTGCTAACTCTCTTTGTCTTGCTCTCAATCGGAATGCAGTAAATTTAGAAACAGGGCCAAGGCGAATTCAAACAGGTGATTTCCCTCAATCAGCTGAATATTTTTTTTAGTACTTAAAACTGTCAAACTGCGTATATGCACAATCAAGGCGAATTCAAACAGGTGACTTTTCGTTATCAGTTGATTATTTTTTTTAGTACTTAGAACAGTCAATCTCCATATAAGCACAATTTTTGCTTACCCGCTCAAGTGTCCATCTATAAAAAAAAACTAATGGATTCGCCGTATTGTTGTTTTTACAGAACTAGCAAATTAAAAGAGCACTACAAACTGCTGCTGGCCAAATGTGATCAACTCTATAACAAACAGTGAATTCTAAATTATCAGCTGATTGTAGCAGCACACACTAACTACGCACTAATGTAATTTGAGAATAACATTCTAAGTATAACGGTTATACCTAATTCGTGGTCCTCGCCTAACATAAAACATTTAACATTAACACTAATATCATGTTAATAGTAAATGATGTTAATGTTTAATTTTTTGATGTTTAAACACGGATTTTAAAGCTAATGTTAAAAAAACTTGTTTAAACGTCAAGCCTCACACACAATATTTTTTACTAACACAAAGAAATTATTGCATGTGCGTGGAGGGCAACAACAAAAAAAGGGAAAACAAGAAATTTAAATGAATTCATGTACGCCATAATGAAAACATGGAAATTTGAGCAGAAAATTTTTACTTGACGTTTTAATATCATTGCATCTAACATAGTGTCTACATTAGAGATTTTTTTTATCAAGATAAACGTCAAACTTAACGCGAATTTGTATAAGGTGGCAATAGTTGCACAAAAACATTATTGTTTTTTATATATGCAGTTTGACAACTGTAACAACCAAAATAATAATCAGCTGTTTAACTAAGGTTACCTTGTATATATTCGCACTGATTTTGACGTTTGTTTTGATAAAAATTTACCTAATGTAGACACTAGGTAACGAAGACTACCTGTGATGAAGACAACCTGTTGGTATGGTATGTTGTAATTTTTTACAACAATACAATTGACACTAATTTTCGGTGATGCCAAGTTTTAACAAAATATCTACATTTTTGCAGTTCCTTTTGCGTATTTATTCTAAACACGTTTATATATATATATATATATATATATATATATATATATTTGTTTGTTAATCTACGGCTTTGTTTTTAAACAAAATGTTTTCTTTTAACTGATTTGATTTCTAACAAACATTTTGTGTGAAATATAATTATTTAATATAAGAAAAATGTCAACATTACAATGTTCCTATTGCTCTCTGGACGTAACAGATGAACAATATTTACATTGTGGAAATTGTGGTGGTGATGTACACATCAAGTGCCTAAGACATGCCAGCACGCCCGGGGACTTGTTAGGTGATGTATTTTTCGATTTCACATGTGCAAAATGTATGCAACTACAATTTGATACGCCATCAACGTCCAAAGCTGTACATATTAATAATAGAAATAGTGATGGAGATAGTATACGAGAGAAATTTGTACGTCAACGTATGCCTTGGCTATTGGTAATAACAATGGCTTTATACAATCTATCTATAAAGTCTAAGGGTTTAAGTCGTCACGGCTATTTCCATTGGAGAACACATATTGTGAATTTTATTGATAAGAATTGGGATTATCTATTTGATCCATCGATGTGAGTTGCTTTGGTTTGATGACAACTCAAATTTCTAAAAGTTTTATAAATTATATATTATAGAAAACGTCGCAAGAAATGGACTGGTTCTATATCGGGTGCTTTATCGCATAATAGTCCAAAATATTTTACATCTGGTCAGGAATTATTCGATGAAACGGGATGGTGGAAACTGACCCATGCCAATAAGACACCAAAATATATATATAATTTATGTAAGTTTAATTTACAATAAAAATTCAAAATGTTTCACTAAAATGTTAGTTTAATGTTTTATTTTCTTTTAGACGAACAAGAGTGTTTAAAACGACAACAAATGCGTCAGGATAAACGTCAACAGGATGAAAATTATGCAAGCGATACATCAACAAATGAATACGATACAAAACGTATTAAACGTCATAGTTCTAATGATGATTTAGTATCCACTGATTCATGTAGTCGTACTATGTAATGTCAATTTAAAACAAACACTTAACTATCATGTAATTTAACAAATTGTCTATATTTTAGACCTTATATGGGCCGCAAACCTAAAGTGGCAAAACCTCTTAACGTATTAGATGATGATTTATTAAATAAACACAATCCAAATGCTTTTACACCACTCGATGATACTGTTATGCCACTAAATACAGTTCAATCCAGTTTAATGGATTTCTTGGCGGAAAGTTTAGCAAGTGATGATTTAAATATGTTTAATACGTTACCGAATATAGCTCCAGAACCATTGGTAGACAGTGCTGGTAAAAATGATATTTTACCCTTAGTTGAAGCTCATAATGACAATGCAAATTTTTTTGATAATACATCGTTAATTAAAGCTGAACCAATGGATTTAAATGGTCATTTGTATAGTGATTTCAATACACAAGTATTGTTAAATGAAAAACTAAAAACTTTTTATACAAATGCTACATTTTCCTTAGAGCAACAGCAACCACAATTTAATCTCTTGAGTAATCAAGGTGTTGGTATGGACAAAAATATACAGGATAATATGGAACAATTGTAAGTAATTTATAAATTTATTTGCACAATTTTTTTTAACATTTTAAGTAAAAAGATAGGCGAGATATTTAGTGATGTTTAAAAAAAAAAAAAAAATGGAAATGGTAGAAAGAAAAAAATGTTTATTGGCAAATTTTCCAAATAGTTTTAAAAATTTTCGAAAAGAAATTATTTCATTTATTCGGTAAATTTTTTAAAATATTATCTATACTTTAAAAATTTTCAGTGGTGAATTAAAAAAAAAAAAAAAATAATGTAAATGATAAAAAAACCAAAATTTTCAAGTGATGGACTTTTAAAAACCAATGCAGTTGATAATAAGAAAAATTTTAAAAAGTATATTTTTCTTAAAAACGTGCCAAATTTTTAAAATATTTACTATAATTTACTAAAAATTCGCTACGAGTGATGAAATTGAAAAGAAAATATACTTTTGACAATTTTTACAAAAAAATTTGCTACCAATGGTGAAATTTAACCTAATTTATTGCAAACGTTGAATTTTTAAAATATATATTGAATTTTCTAAAAATTAATACAAATAATATATTAAAAAAATTTCTATAAAAAGAGAACTTTTAATAAAATTTCTGCTATTGGAGAGATTTTGAAAGGAAAAAAATGAAAAATTTTCCAAAAATATACTTCGTGGTGAATTTTTAAAATATTCAATTAAGATATTCAATTATTCGGTAAATTTGTGGTGACACTACAATTAAAATTGCACTTTATAATTTGAAATCTAAAAAATAATTTTTATCAAATATGTTTTATATATAGTTTATATATTTTATAAATTATATATATTTTATAAAATATTTATAATTTTAACTTTTTGAAAATTTTCAATAAATTACTTTTTTAGTATTGTTGATTTACATTTAATTTTGACCCCGAGTTTTTTGGATTATATAATTAGAAAATGTTACCAATAATTTTAAAATTTTCAAAATGGTGAATTTAAAAAAAAATTAATGTTTATGTTAAAAAAAAAAAAAATATTTTTTAGTTGTGAATTTAGAAAAAAAATTATGCAAATGACAAAAAGAAACATTTTAAAAAATTATATGTGGTAAATTTGTTAATATTTTAAAAATGTATTACATGTGGTAAATTGTTAAAATATATACTATAATTTTTTTCCACAAATTTACTAACAGGTGAATTAAATAAGAAATTTAATTTTCGAAAATTTTACTACTAATGGTGTTTTTAAAAATTTGAATTTTAACCCAATTTATTGCAAACATAAATTTTTAAAATATTTATTGAATTTTCAAAAAACTGCTACAAATAATGAATTTTTAAAAAATTTACTGTAAAAGGTAAATTTTTAATAAAATTTCTGTTAGTGGAGAAATTTGGAAAGTGTTATTATTAGCAAATTCTCAAAAAAAATTTAAATTTTCAAAATTTTACTTTAAGTGGTAAATTTTCAATTAAAGAAAAAAAATCACTAATTTTTTCATATTTTTAATGTACTAAATATCAAATCATAATAAAATATAATACAAGATTATTGCATTATTTTATTTTTCTTTAGTCAAACCGAAAATTCTTTACATACCAATTCAGAATTTTCCAATGAACTTGACGAGGAGAGCACAACAACATCAACGCTATCAAAACCTGTTACACTAAAAGGAGAACATGAAGAACATGAATCTGAAGAGGAAGAAGAATCAGACTCTGAAGAATTTCAACCACGTATTGTTCAAGTTACAAATTTCCAACAATTCACAATAGAAAACCAATCCTGTTCCTCTTTGGAAGGCACTAATCCAAACAAAAATAGCAAACAAGAATTAGCATCAGACACAGAATTAAGACGAACAGATACATCCCGAGATGATGATGCTGAAGAAGAGTTATCAGATGATGATAATGTTAGTACTACGTTAAGTACGTGTAAACCAAGTTTATTCACTAAACAACCAAAACGACAATGGCCCTGGTTAATAGATAATCGCGTAGAAGATATCGAAGATGAGACAGAAGATAAAACCGAAACTTCAAATAATAATAAGTATGATAATTTTTAAATCTTATACTTTAAATTGATTTTTACCATTTCTTTCTTTTAAGATTAACCCCAATGAGTGAATATGAAGAAAAGGAATTATTACAAAAATTGCGTAAAATTTTCCATTTGGAAGAAAAATGTAAAGTACATATACCATTTTATATACGAAGATATTATCGTAAATTGTCTATACGTGAATGGAAACGGGAACATGGTAAACCTATATTTAATTTAGATGATTATGTTTGTGATGATAACAAACGTCGCCTCAGAACACAATCAAATGAAAAAACCAAAATTATAGAGCGATATCAAGTGAGTTTGGTTGTTAATTTATGTGTAATTTAAAATAATTCATCTCTATCATTTATTTTACGTTCAGCTCATCTCTTTATCTTCTTCTGATGCTAAGAAATCATTTTATGCTCGCATAGCAGGGTCTTCTCAATATGAATTATTTGAATCCCCCTATACCCAACGAATATTACATCCATTCATTTATCGTAACAAAAAATGCTGTCCACCCTTTTTAAAGGTAATGTTGGTTTAGAATAATTTTTTAGTATTTTCTAATTTTTTTTTTTATAAAACTATAGCTTATGTGCGAATTGCAATTTAAAGTTAATGGTAAACCACCCAGTCGAGCACCCATAGATTTTTGTTATGTACGCCCCTATCATATAGCAGCAGTAAATGCTTTATTACAAACCGTATTTTGGCCAGGAATTGATAGTAAGTTTATTATTTAGATTATAAACTGGATCATCTACATCTGAAATTTTACAGTGTCCGAGTGTTTAAGTTACCCAGATTTTAGTGTGGTAGCTTTATATAAAAAATTGATTATTGGCTGCGGTTTTCTGGTACCTGATGTTGGTTTTAATGAAGCCTATATATCGTTTATGGCCGTAAGACCGGGTTGGCACAGAAGTGGCATAGCCACCTTTATGTTATATCACTTAATACAGGTTAATACTGCTGTTTTTGCACACATCACTTATCTTTAATACCCATAAATTTTATTTTTACAATTTCAGACCTGTATGACTAAGGATATAACTCTGCACGTATCAGCCACTAATCCCGCTGTGGTTTTATATCAAAAATTTGGTTTTAAAATTGAAGAAGTTATTTTGAATTTCTATGAGAAATATTTACCATTTGATTCAAAGCACAGTAGACATGCTTTCTTTTTAAGATTAATGAGATAAGTTTTAAATAATTATCTAGAAATATATAGTTTTTTTATAATATATTTTAGTTTTACTTTTTTCTGATTTTATGACCGTTTTGCGATCTCATACAATTAAAATTATTACATATTATGTATGCTCAAAAATTCATCAGTTTTTAGGCAAAAATTTTTTCTTCCCTACGTTTTTTCGTCACCACTGTACCTGGCTTGTGTTGGGCATCAGGATGATTCATGAGTTCGGGCGGACATACTGATACAGGACTAGCCATAACACATTGTTTAAGGTCATAGAACAATTGACTATCATCTTTGGTAACAAATGATATGGCGCAACCAGTTTTACCAGCTCTGCCCGTACGACCGATACGATGTGTATAATCCTCAATAGTTTTAGCCATATCATAATTAATAACCAATGATACATCTTTAATATCAATACCTCTACCAGCAACATCTGTGGCCACCAACATGTCTTTGGCTCCGGATTTCAAAGCAGCCAAAGCGTATTCACGTTGTTCCTGTCCCTTTCCACCGTGAAGAGTACAAGCATTGTAGCCCAATTTCTCCAGACCCTTAGCCAAAACATCGGCACCTTTTTTCTGGTTGACAAAAATAATAACGGGAGGATCGATGCCACGTGACAGAATTTCCATAAGTTTCTTGCGTTTATCGTTTTCACCCATCATGTATACAATTTGTTCAGTTCGTTCGGTAGGTTTACCTACGGAACCAATATATACAGTAGCAGGACGACGTAAGTAGGAACGTGCTAGACGTTCAACGGCGGGAGGCATAGTAGCTGTAAACATCACTGTTTGTCTGCAATAAGAAAAAAATAAATTTACTTCTACATCTTTAACATTCAAGCCTCACCTGTATTTCTTTTTCGAATAGAAATTTTCCATTAGTTTGCTAGCATCTTCGGCCTCTTCAGTGTCTGGTTTTAAATTCGTTACAGGCATGTATTCTAAAATTTTCTGTACATCTGGTTCAAAACCCATGTCAATCATACGGTCGGCTTCATCCAATACAATGTAGGTACACTGATTTAAAACCAAATAACGATTTTCCAAAACATCAATAAGACGACCCGGAGTAGCAATAACAATTTCACATCCCATTCTTAAACGGAAACCTTGTTCTTCACGCGATAGACCACCCACAACAACAACGGTACGTATACCCAGAGGCTGACCAAATTTAGTAGTTTCTTCTTCAATTTGTTGGGCCAATTCACGTGTGGGAGCCATAATAATAGCATACGGTCCTTGATCAACGTCTTCCAGACGTTCAATTTTCGGCAAAGACTGGATCCATGAAATCAAAGGTATAAGGAAAGCTAATGTTTTACCAGAACCTGTTTCAGCTACACCTATGATGTCACGATTCTGCAAGCCAATTGGTATAGCTTGTCTTTGAATGGGTGTGGGTTCTTTGTAGCCAACACGATCGATAATATCGAGAATTTCCTTAGGGAAGCCGGATTCTTTCCAGCTACGTATTGGATTGGGTATTTTACCGCCCTTAATGGTAATATTGTAATCTTCGCGAAATATACGCCAATCACGTTCAGTCATTTCATCCATGTCCTTTTCTGACCAATGACGGTCATCCCATTTTTGTTTGTCTTCCTTGCGTTTCACCTTCTTTAGGCGAACCTTTTCCTGTTCTTTTTCTGCTTCGGTACGACGTTTTTCAAGTAAATCACCATAAAATTTACTTTGGGTTCGTTTTTGTTCTTTAATATCAATGCCAGCTACATTACCACGACCAAAGAATTGTACATGATGACGTTCTTTGTAGAGGTTATTATAATCCACTGAAGTATCTTCAGCAGCATCCCAGTCAAATACAAATTTTCGATCATTTAGACGTCGCACACGTCGCTTTTTCTTCACTATACCTAAATAACGTTCTCTTATGGCTTCCAACTCCTTTTCTTTATCTTTATTGGATAGGTCATCGACTCTCTTACTTTCTCTTTCCCTATCACCCACTCCACCACGATCTCTATCTGATCCGAGACGATTTCTGTCATCACCACTTCGGTCTCTGCGATCATAATCACGTTCTCTATCCCTACCTTCTCTTTCACGGCCCTCTGGTCTACGTTCTACTTTTAGTTCAGGCCTCTTTGCAGAAACACTAAAGCTATTGTCAATACCACTGCTTGAAGCAGTAGCTATGCCTGATATAGACGCAGATATACCCGACCGTACACCACTTTGAGCGGCTCTCATAGCGGCCACTTCTTCCTGACGTCTTTTCAAAGCTTCTGCAGCTCTTTGCTCTTTAGTCAAAAACACCGGTTTGGCTCTAGCCTCCTCTTCCCTTTTCTTTTTTTCCAGCAACTCTTCCAAAGATAGTGGTTCCGATTTTCTCGCCTTTTGTTTCTCCTCTAGCATTTCCTCTTCCTCCATTTTCAACTCTTTTTCGCTCTTTAACTTTTGCTCCAGCTTTGGCAAATGTTTTTCATCTTTTGACTTACCATCTTCCTCAGCTTCACGCCTTTTTTCTTTGTATTTTGATGCCTCAGAATCCCGAAGACGCTCCTTAGAACGAGACCTTTCGCGGCTACGTTCACGATGACGATTTTGGGAACGCTCTGGAGACCGATCTCGTCCCACACGTTCTTTAGATCTCGAACGGCTACGTCTGACAGGACGGCGGTCATAATCACCACCCCCGCGTGAATCTCTTGCACGTTCACGGTCTCTATCGCGTTCCTTCTCGATATGACGTTCACGGGAACGTGAGCGACGTTTTCTATCATTAACCATATTGCAGTTTAAAAATATTTACAAACTTCCTTTAATTTTTTTTATTTATTAAAATGTTTTTCTACATAAAAATTCACGAAAGAAAAACAAGATAAATGCATAAAGTAAACATAGAGTTACCGTATGACGAAAATGTTGTAAGAAAAGTAGTACCAAGTTTGACTGTTTTAAAAAACGATAAACTTTTTTAACAAAACAATTAAAAAAAATATTATTAATATACTTTTTTTATTTCATATTAAATTTTCACTTTTCGGTTACTATAGGGTGTTATAAACTTAATTTAATAATTCTTCTAATTTTTTGGTGTATTAGAAAAATCTGGTAACCAATTATGCATTTATATTTTGAAAATATACGCCTAAAAATGCATTTAAAAATTCAAAATATAGCCTAAAAAGTATAAAAACACACATAAAATTAAAAGAAAAAAATCGTTGCATGGTAAGCTACACTGCCTGCCACTTGAATAAGGAATCACATTTTTTAACTTCAATTAAGTATATCTCCTCAACTAAAGTTCAGAAAAAAATAATTTTTTGCGCAACCAAATTTCAAAGTGTTGGCTTTAGTTACCTGAAGAAATAAAAAATATACATATTTTGTTATACTAAAATTATGCATTTATTTAAAGACATGTATTTCTGTGGTACATTTTCGTGTAAGCCAACCCCAGACATTTTCCATTGGATTCAGGTCTGGTGAATATGGGGGCCAATCCAAAAGTTGAACACCTTATTGATTAATCCATTGTTTTACTGCTCTGGCGGTATGAATCGGAGCGTTGTTGTGTTGGTACGTCCAAGGTATGGGTCCAAAGAAATCATTAAATTTTGGAAATGCTTCCTCCAGAATGTTTTTGTAAGTCGTTGCAGTCATTTTGTTGGATACAAACACCAATTCTATGGTAATATAATACGAAATGGCACCTCATACCATTATTCCGCCCTCTCGGCTGTGTCTGCGGCTCAAAAATAATTCCTCCTTATTTAGGTCATGGAAGTAATATTAAACTTTTTTTCATCGGAAAATACAACTTTAAACCATTTGTCGGACAATGTCATTGTATTTTTGGCAAACTGTAGACGTTGTTTTTTTTCGCAGTTTTCGTCGGACTATGAATAGTCACGGCTTTAAAATACGGTGCACTGTTCTTAGACTGGCAGTGACTCCACTTTTTTCACGTATTTTTGATACCGACATGGCAGAATTTGATGCATTTCTAATAATTTTTCGTCTTTCTTTTGGAGTTGTTGTCATTTTCTTCCGCCCTTTCATGTTTTTTCCATATCTTTCCACGTTATTTAAATAATTGTACACAACTGTCTTTCCTCTATTAATGTTTTTGGCTATTTGGATCGGATTCTGACCCTGAGATTTCAAAATTAGAATTTTTTCTTTTTCAGAGTTATTAAGAGCCTTAATACGTCCCATTTTTATAAAAACTATTTAAAAACTATCAAATTAAAAATTCTCTAACCGTTTATATTGAAAGAAATTGAAATCATAGCCTTATTCAAGTGACACACGTAATAGTACCACAGAAATACATGTCTTTAAACAAATGCATAATTTTAGTATAACAAAATATGTATATTTTTTATTTCTTCAGGAAACTAAAGCCAACACTTTGAAATTTGGTTGCGCAAAAAATTATTTTTTATATGGAGCTGCGTCCAATAAATATAAGAGAATTAGGTTTTTATAAAATCCTACCACGACTCATGAAATGTCCGGCAATTGTTTAGCGGTTTACACTTTTAAGTTTTACAATTTTAATCAAAAACTGTCGTCTGCTCGCATTAACTATGTGACCCAAAACTCCAATAATTATATTTACATTATACCGGACGGTTATGTCTGTGGTTTATTCATATAAATTTGTTTTTTAAAAACGATTTTATTTCCTCAAATTGATTATGATAATTTTTTTTCATATAATTATTTTTGAGCGTAGATTCAGATGGAATATTTTCATTTGTGTAGGTCTTTAAGAAATTCAATAAACTCGGCTTTACATAAGTTCAAGTTAAAATTATTTGCTTGCTTACGTATAGTTAGAAATCATAGATGTTACTTGTGAATAAAATAAAAAAGAAAATACTTTTGACTTTGTTTCCATTTTTTATTTCTAATTTAAAAATTTTGTTAACCAATTTATTAATTTTTAAATAAAAACATTAAGGATTTCTATTTATACTAAATCAAATGGATTTTTATATAATTTTGTATCTGATTTAACAAAATAAATTGAAAAAGAAAATATTTTATTTAATCAAAAGTAAGACATATTTTTTACAAGAAGATAACCGCAATTAATATTCGTAGGTATTTAAATACAAATAAGTTGAATGCTTTTTTAGGATTTTTATTTGAAAACATGTATTCAAATACAAAAATTTCAAATAAATATTTCGATATTTTTATTAAAATATAACCAAAGAAATAAAATTATTCAATCACAAAAGGTTTGAACAAAAAAATTATATAATTATTAAAATTATTTGTATTAAAGAGAATAACGTAGCGATTGTTTCAGGTTTTTTCATATATTTATAAAATATAATATTTTTTTTGCAAACATTTTAATATGGAAAAATCTTAAAATATGCAAATTAATATGCATTATTAAAAAAATTTTACAAAATATGCATTTTCCGTTAGAAATATAAAAGTATGCCATTTTTCAGCAAAATTCCATATTCGAATAGATAACCACGCAAGGAAGTTTTTTAATGTCCCGGAAAAAAAACATATATTTGCATGAAAAGTTTCATAATTATATTTTATTATAAAAGTCAACCGTTTGAATTTTTATATTTTTTACAAAGACCACTTCGACTTTTTCCAGCAACTTATCAATTAATCAAAAGTTAATTTATATAGGTATATTTCTTCAGCAGTGTTTACCAGTGTGACCATTTTAGCATTTTTGTAGGTAAATTTAGCATTTTTTAGTCCGATTTAACCGCAAATTTTTCATATAGCATTTAACATATTATTTAGCATTTTTCAATGATATATTTAGCATTTTTCATAAGGACAAAAGCAGAAAATTAAAACTTAATTTTTTATTGACTGTAATTTTTTGCTATAATACGATTCCATGATAGTTCTCTTTGTTCATCAGTGGTTGATAATCATGTAATAAATTACTTAAATGTTAACAAGATTATTTAGCGAGTAAAATATAGACATTACCAAATGTATTTTTTATTAATTTTTAATTAATATAATTGTAATTAGGTGAACAAATCATTTAGTCCGTTTTATGGATTTCATAAAAACGAAATTTATGAACGGTATAGTTTTCTTCTTAATTTTATTAGCTGCGCTTTAAAAATATTAAATAAATGTTTCTATGGTTTTGAAACAGACTTTTTTGAAAAGTTGTATGTATATTCAGTTTGTAAAATAGCATTGATATTCTCAAACAAATATTATGTTAAAATGAACTTTAACTGGATCTTGAACATAACTGATCATAAGTTACTGGATATGTATCTAGCGCGAAATGTTGAGACAAGCTTCTATATACATAGCTGCTTATAACGTTTGTGGTCTATCAACCAATTCTTCTTATTATTCTATTTATTTTCTTCATATTTTTCTTCTGTGTATACAACCGATTCTGTTTTTATAACAACATAAGCACAAAATTATGCAAAATTGAGACAAAATGATAATATACCACTGAAAAAAGTATTTTATTAATTTATAATTGTTTTTAGCATTTTTAAATAAATTTTTAGCATTTTTAGTTTTATTTTAAATACGATTTAGCTGAAAAAATATTTACGTCTGGTCACACTGGTGTTTGACAAGGTAGATTAATCAGGTAGTTACATTTAAGTAACTGAGATTTTTTTCTTTTTCGCAATAATATTTGTTTTAAAATCTGTAGTGTCAAATTGTTGTTTATGTTTACAATATTTGTTTACATTTTACCTTAGTTAAACAGCTGATTATTATTTTGATTGTTACAGTTGCCAAACTGCATATATAAAAAATAATAATTAATACGCCATACTGTTGTTTTTGTGCAACTGTTGCCACCTTCCACAAATTCGCGTTAAGTTTGTCGTCTGTTTTTGTCTAATTTAGACACTACGTTACTTATTGTATTATAGTGTTAACATTACTTTGTTATTGTACAGTACATATCAGATTCCTTTTTGACGGATGACGCATTTGGGAACATAAAAGTGTGTTTGTGTGCATATTGTGAAAACATAATGTAAAAACAATACCACAATTAATTTTTGTGTGAAAATTAGAACATTAACTACTAGTGAAAAACCTAATTAAATTGCAAGATATTAGTGAATATAATTATTTCAACTTTCTCTTTTGTTTAAGTCAAATTATACGCTGAATTAATTTTTTATGCATTTGCTTTGTTAATATTGTACTGTGATTATAAAAAAAAAAAACGAATTGAATTGTTTTTAAAACATCATTTGGTATTTTAAAATCAGCGTTGTCGTCATTCATAAAATCAACATACGATTTAATATTTATATTTATTGTTTTTTGTGGGCGTCTTTGGTTTTTTAGCAACAATAACAAGTATAAGTGGACGGATATAAACTCATTTAACTAGTTAGAATAAAACAATAAAAAAAAAAAACAAAGAAAATTAATCAACAGCTGTTTTTGGTGGTTTAAGTCCTAACAAAACCACTGCAATGAATAATCAGACCAGTATTAATGGTGATCCTGAAACGGCTCCTATAGCGGCTGCACGCTTGGGCGGAACTTCTTCTATGATGCGTTCATTTGGTACACTTTTCGGTTCGAACAACGGAGCCCCACGACGATCTAGTTCTCAAAATGGTGTAGATGGCTATGTAGAATTTGGCATGCAAGATCCTGAAAGTAGCGGACGTACTTTGGGCACCTTTGCAGGTGTATTCAGTCCCGTAGCATTGTCCATGTTCAGTGCTTTAGTTTTCATACGTGTTGGTAAGTATGATTTCAAAATTATTTTCACTTTCTATGATAGTAAACGGGGCGGACAGTGCCGTTTTTTATTTTATTTTTTTCTGATAATGTCCATTGACTGATGGTGGTATTATACATATATATTTTCGATATTATATATTTTAATTTGTGTACTATTTAGATATTAAATAGTGTCGCCATAAATAAGTCTTCTGCTTAAATGATTCTTTGCATGTATTGAATTTCTATGTTAATGAAACGATTTTGTTATGAATAAAGTAATTATAAACGTATAAACCGTCTTGTTGTGGCATTATTAACTTAAATAAATATTTGAAAATATCAAGTACTATACTGAATCAACAAGTATGTAAATATGTTTTTTATTTTTAGCTAATGAATAGAATTGATTACAGATTTTAAATGATATTGCTATCCAGATAATTTGAAGGATCCTAGCCATAGTAACACCTCCATATGTTAGATAAAAAATGCATTATAAGTATTAATTAATTTTTTTATAGAATAAGTCGAATATATATATTCGATGCTGTATTAAAAAAATTTATTAAAATGGCGATAATATAAGTAGTATTTTTTGAAATTTTTCTTGACTTTTGAGTTTGTAACCTAACAATTGTCTTTTTCTTTTAATGAAGAAATTAATTCATTAGATCTAATCAGAACCAAATCATATTCTTTAATAACATCCTTACTCCTAGTGGTATCGCAACTAATTTTGGCACTAATGGAGTAGAACCGTACTGTGAATCTAAATTAGTTTTAAATAATGTTCTTGAGAACTAGTGCTTAAGAACTAGTTCAATATTAGTCCTACAAAATTTTTCCGAATAAATTTCCAAATAATTTCCTAAAACTGTTTAAAAAAACTTTAAAAAGATAAAAAAAAAAAAATATAAATAAATAAATTGAATTGAATAAAAATCAAAAAACTTTTGATTTCAATAAGTGCTCTTGAACGCTTCTGTAGAATTCGTTCTGAATGAGACAGTTTTGAAGAAAAATCTTTGATTAAAGATGTAGCTCTAGAATTGTTCCATCGAATGGGTACTGGCTGCGTAACATTTCCACAGAATTAGTTCAGTGGTTGGCAATTTCGAACAAAAATCATTGGCCGTAACACCAAGGTGGAATTAGGTTTAGAACTAATTATTATTTTTCCTGGGGTTTAAAATTATTTCACTATACACGCTATGTGTTTTTGTTTAAAGTTATCAAATACAAGAAAAAATTTTAAGAAAAAAAAAAAATATTATTTTCTTACTTATTTTTAAGAACTTTTGCTCAAATTTTTAAAAAAAATTGTTCACACATTTTTGTAAAAGCTTTTTTAACAAATTTTTATCTATTATTTTAAAATTTGAAAGATTATTCGTTAACTGATCATATTCTCTAGAATATAAAATCAAAAATATTTTAATAGTTCAGAAAAAGTTTGGATACTTTTGCAAACTCTTTATTTTTTTATTTTCAATATTTCGTTCTAAAATTTTTGTCATGTTTGTTTAATACGAACTATATATATATATTCTCTATATTGAGGTTAAAGTCAAAATAACAAAGAAAGATACTTAGCAGGTAAAATTACTTAAATAAAAACGCAGACAAATATTTTTGAGAACAATATTAATGAAATCATAATGTGAGCATAAAAATAAAATATAACATATGATTTTGGTAATAACTCCTATTGCCGTTAATTTTAAAGATTTTTCTTGATCGCAATATTTTCGAAAAATATGTCAGACTTAAGAACGGATCAAAATTTTAAAATCTTCCAGCAAAAACTTTGCTTTGGTAAGCTAGCAGGTATAATTGGAAACAAAAATGAACTATTTATTTTTTTGCCTGAATAACTAATTATTTTTGTTCGAGTTGTCCACAAATTCATGTAGTTATTTTTAGACTCTGGGTATGCTCAAAAATTTGTACCTAAACGAAAATAAAAATAAAACAAACAAATTTTACCGTCAGTGAGATTTGAACTTGGACATAAATTAACCATTCCTTTTTAATGACTAACGTCTTGATCAGTATTCCATCTCGCACTTAATTTTCTAAGTGAAAAAAACTTTTTTTAGTATAAAATATCTTTTTAGACATTTTGTTATAAAAATCTAACAGCATCGGAATTGGGTTGAACCAAAAACCTTCTGGTTGCTAATCCAGCGCTCTAGCCAACTCATCCACGTAATTGCAATATTACTGTGCTATTATACTATTGAGTACTTATTTATATAATACAGAGTAGGCAAATAATAATGACGCCTGATTACCGAGAAACTACTTTAATAAGTAGTTGCCATTACCGAAAACCAAAAGTTTTTACTGGGCTGTTAATTTCTTCGCTTGTAGGTGACAGTCAAAGAAAAATTTGTAAAAATATTTTTTAATTTTTATTTTGAAATTTTTAGAAATTTGGATCAAGGAATTGGAATTTAAGGTAATCAAAATGCATAACAAATATAATATAATAAGAATAAGAAAAAGAAAGTCACAATAATGAATTCAAAAGTACAGAAAGTGGAGAAGCCCCTAACAGCTATGTCAAATATGTTTGGTCGTATAATGGCTATGGTATACTCTTTTCAACGCTCAATATGGGTCAACTTAAAGCTAAACATGAGCTTTTATCAAAAGAAGCTAAGATAGTTTTAAAACATAACACAGTGTCACACAAATGGGAGTCCGTAGCAATATTCAGGGAGTCCGCGAGAGAGACTGAAAATGTGTGCGAAATTATTGTACATGATACATTTTTTATTTTTCGAAGGGTGTGAAGATAATTTCGTCAGTTAAATACGTCCCATACAAATGTTAAATACGCTCCACACGCTGTGAATCGATTTGTTAAAATGAACAAAATTATTTTTTAATAAAAAAACTATATCAAAATTAAATTTTAAATAAAAAAGTTAAAATTTATTTATAAAACACATTAAAATATAAAATTGTAAAAGAAAAAATTCAAATATATAACTCTATACATAAAATTTCTTTGAACAAAAATCGAAAATTTTAAGTGGTCCTAATGGCCATAAGGAGCAGACATGAATTGGGTAAGCGGAAGAGTGGAAATAGCCTAGGACTAGTAGATTCCAGAAATGTATGTTCTACGTCCAGATTCCATCTGTGATCAGAGATATATAATTTTGAAAAATGTGTTTTTTCACTATGGTCATATGGACAAATGTGGAATTTTCAAGTGGTTCCAGTGGACATAAGGAGCAGACATGAATCGGGTAAGCGGAAGAGTGGAAGTAGCCTAAGACTAGTAGATTCCAGAAATGTATGTTCTATGTCCAGATTCCATCTGTGATCAGAGATATATAATTTTGAAAAATGTGTTTTTTCACTATGGTCATATGGAAAAATGTGGAATTTTCAAGTGGCTCCAGTGGACATAAGGAGCAGACATGAATCGGGTAAGCGGAAGAGTGGAAGTAGCCTAGGGCGAGTAGATTCCAGAAATGTATGTTCTATGTCCAGATTCCATCTGTGATCAGAGATATATAATTTTGAAAAATGTGTTTTTTCACTATGGTCATATGGAAAAATGTGGAATTTTCAAGTGGCTCCAGTGGACATAAAGAGAAGACATGAATCGGGTAAGTGCAGGCGCAGGTGCACGGGGAGGAAAGGGAAATCTGCCTCCCAAAAGAATCATATAAGAGGATTAGCAATGAAGCCTATGACGTCTACAAGCTCCACGTCGCGGACGCCACTTAGCCCGTCGAGGAATTGACTGCCCAGCCATTTCATCCTACGATGCTGCAATCGTGGAGAATGGCACATAATGTGCTCAATAGACTCAGTCTCGTCGACGTCTCCACACATTCTACAAAAATCGGAATTGCTAGCGTCCCATCTAGACTTCATCTTCCCTATCAAGCAGTCACCCGTTATGGTTCCTATAATGATCCTTAAGCTCCTACTACTCAAGCCCAGAAGAGTGCCTGTGCCTGCCTTGTCGAGTGCCGGCCATACCGCCCTTGACACCTTGCAGTCCTCTCTACTCTCCCAAGCCGAATTGGTTCTGACCAAGATCCAATTATTAATCTTTCCAAATAAGACACTCAGCGGGGGTTTCACAGTGGTTTCCTCCTCCGAGACATCCTTTGCTGCGCCTTGCCTTGCCAGTTCATCAGCCAGTTCATTGCCTGATATATTGCAGTGGTCAGGCACCCAGCAGAGTCTCACCATGTAGTTTTCCATCAGCTCTCTTAGTTATTTCTTACAGGCAGCAACTAGCCTGGATTTCACCGGATGTGCCCCCAAGGCCTTCAGAGCCGCCTGACTGTCCACATAGAGAGTAACTTCAGTACCCCTCACAACGTTATGCCTGATTAATTCTGCGGCCTCCAAGATGCCGAGAATCTCAGCCTGAAAAATGGGAGTCTAAAAGAGCCTTTCAGATCGGTGCCCATAATATAGCCTCCCGCACCAGTACCTATGTCCATCTTCGATCCGTCCATGAACACTGCACAACCTTCGTACAGTCTCTCAGTGCTGAACCAGATCTCCATATCAGGTATCACCACGACAGGATTTACCCCAAAGTCCGATTCAGCGGCCATGTAATCTGGTGCCCCCATGGAGTTCAGATTAACCTCACCATAACTGATCTTATATGTGACCTCATATGGAAGTGACCTGCTCTTGATGAACCTAATAGTCCTAATTCCTTAAGTCTCAGTAGACTCCTTGCTGCCATAGCCTTCACAAACTCCTCAATGAGTAAGAGACGAAGTATGACATCCAGAGTCTCATTGCACCTATAATGCCAATTGAAGCACATCTCTGTGCCTTCCACAAAAGGTTCCTATTACTCTTACGTTCCAGTGCCTGCCACCAGACAATACAACCATAAGTAAGAATTGGTCTCACCACCGAGGTGTAAATCCAATTTACAACTTTTGGTTTAGCCCCCAATTCTTACCTATGGAGTTTCTACA
The DNA here is from genome assembly GCA_932274085.1 of Protocalliphora azurea. Taxonomy (NCBI): domain Eukaryota; kingdom Metazoa; phylum Arthropoda; class Insecta; order Diptera; family Calliphoridae; genus Protocalliphora; species Protocalliphora azurea. The sequence continues at coordinate 115,127,841 of OW026520.1, forward strand.
TGTGTAATAGGCATTAAGGCCACGTTTGAGTTTTCCCTGAACATTCCTCTTCCAGGTCAGTTTACTATCGAGGAATTCCCCTATATATTTCGCTGAGTCGGAAAGTCTCAGTTCAGTCCCACATAGTACCGGTAATCTGAAATTCTCTACCTTGTACCTTCTAGTAAACAGAACCAACTCTGTCTTTTCCGGATTCACTCCCAGCCCCCTAACAGCGGCTCTCTGATTGTGGAAAGAAATTTTCCCTTTATCAGTATGGCCACATCATCAGCATATGCCACGATCTTCCATCCCCTGCTGTCAAATTGACGCAGAATCACGTCGACAGCCAATAGCCACAGAAGGGGTGAGAGCACACCCCCTTGCGGTATCCCCCTAGTCACCAGTTTCCTTAAACATACTCCACCCAAGCTCGAGTTGACAATCCTGTTGCTCAGCATGAGGAGTATTCATTCGATCAAGAAGTCATGTACTTTAAGATCCACCAGCGCCTGCTTAATATCGTCAATCTTGATATTGTTGAACGCTCCCTCAATATCCAAGAACGCGGCCATGGTAAATTCACTGTACCGAAGTCCTTGTTCTATATAGCCCACCACATCATTCAGCGCACTCTCAACAGATTTACCCTTCAGGTAAACATGTTGAGCACTACTCATGCTGTTGGTGCTAATAGATGATCTTAGATATAGGTCTATCAGTCTTCAAAAGAAAAGACGATAGGCTAATAGGTCTGTAATCCTTGGGTTTCGAGTGACAAGTCTACCACCTTTAGGTATGAATATGACTCTTACCTCTCTCCTCCCCCTCGGTATGTGTCTATGTAGCAGACACCCTTTAAAAATATCAACTAGTAGTAGACGAACCACCAACGGTGCGCTCTGCAACATGGCCGGAAAAATACCATCTGGGCTAGGTGAATTGTAAGGCTCGAATTAATTTACCGCCCATGTAACTTCCTCAAGCGTAATCAGGTCTCTCACTACCGTTTCAACTATCCCGATGGCGGACATTGTGAAGAAGTGCTCTTCCTCACCTGATCCTTCCATAAATGGATCCTTACAACCCGGAAAATGGCTTTCCAAAAGCACATTAAGTGACTCAGAGACTCCGTCCATGAACCATCTGATCTCTGGATACTCCCCGGAACATTAGGATTCTTCGACAGTATCTTTCTGAATTTAGATAGTTCATTGACAATGTTCTCGCTGAACTTAATCCATGAGGCTCTTTTAGCTCTTCTAATGTCCTTTTTGTACTTATTAAAACACACTCTATAGGTGCCCCAATCTTCGTCCTTACCAGTTCTATGGGCCCTGTTATACAGCCTGCCAACTGTGGTCCGTTGAACTCTCGACTGCCGGCTGTTTCCTCCTACTCGGATAGCTCACCGGGCAGTTGATTTCATGGCTTCTGATAATAGATCCCGTTACTTTCTCTACCACTTCATCAAGATTATCCGTCGACATAAACTCCCTCGGAGTTCCAGGCAGTCTTGACCCCAGATCACGTCCAAAAGCTTCCCAATCCGTCCTTCTAGGATTCCTAAAAGGTTTTCCCTCCGAACCCAGAAAGTTCAGATTAAAGGTTATCCTGCCATGGTCAGAAAAAGTGCAGCCCATAGCCACCCTCCAATCCTCAACTAGGTCCCCAGAGTTAGTCAATGTGATATCTATTACCGAATTCCTATCCTTCGTCCTGAACGTAGGGGTATTTCTCTTATTACAGATTAAAAGATCATTCGTAATAATGATATCAAATATTCACTCACCTCTCTTATTAGTATCCCTGTGGTGTGCATTAGCATCGCAACCGAGCAATAGACGTACTCCATTCCGTCTTGCTAAGGTCCATAGCCTGTCATCCGGTGGTTCCGTCGCCTCATAGGGCAAGGCCAAGGCCAGTTTACTACATTCTAAAGCCTCTCCCTGAACGACCGTTAGGTCACCATAACTGAAAGAATTAAGAAGAATTAACTGAAGTTCATTCTTCACTGAGATACAAGTCCTTACCTTATCCTCAGTGGACGGCACGAACAATTTGTATCCTTTAGCCCTAAGACCACAAACCTGGTTGTTATTTAACCAAGGCCATGTCCATATTGGTCTCACTGAGGTAGGTTATTAATTCGGTCGAGGCCACTTCACAATGGTGCAAATTTATCTGCACCATCCGCAACCTATTGGCTTAGTCATTTTTCGAGTATCGAAATTTGACATAGCCAAGCCCGAACGTTACAACCACCCAATGAGTCCAATTTCTTAATGGATTCCCGATCTATTGCGAATCGGAAATTTTTACCCTGGTCAATGAAGAGACAAGTTCCATTGACTTGTATTGATCTCCCTATTCTGTCCTTCCAATATTCCCAGTATGACTTCCACCGGCTTAATGGGTGGTGGAATCCACACCTCCAGTTGCGCATCTGGACAAAGGTTACCACATCTGCTAATCGCGGCTTTCATGAACTCAAACAGTCTTGACACCCCTTGTCCAGTCTGCACCAATGAAGGCTATTTCACCCGGCCTGTGCCTTGCCTGGAAGATTTCGTCCATAAACCTATCTTCAATCAGCCGCCACATTTCTGTACTGATTCTCCCATCTGAATCAGCACGGTTAATGACTGCTGCTTGAAGAATGTCCGACTTGGACGAATCCTTCTCCTTTTTGGACGATGAAGGTTGATCATCACCAGATACTACCCGCTTTTCTACTCCCTTATGAGAGTTTTTGAGCGGGCCATTTGATGTCTTACCAACCTTCTTCGCCGATGATATCTGCTGGTCATCCCCAGACCTCACTTTTTTTATTGTCCCCTTAGGAGGACCCTTAAAAGAGTCATGTGGTACATGACCAGCTTTCTTGGAGGTAGAGGGTATCTCATCTCCAGGCAGAGCTCCCCTAATGGACCTCATCTGAGAGTCCTTAGCGAGGCTCGCAAGAGTTCGGTTTACCCTCTCTGCTCCCTTCCAAGTTTGAGTTGTCCCACTATCAGTCCTAGCTGACCTGTCCTTTCCCTTGCGAGAACTTACAAGACCGCTGGATGGCTTGTGAGCAGCTCCATGCTTGTTAGCGGCGACTTGTGGTTCCAAATTACTGGTAGACACGGACTGTTTACCCTTGCGAGCAATTTCCGGACCTTCCTCTACCTCCACTTTAAAACCATCGGGATAAGACATTCCAAGGATATCACCGATGGAGCCATAGGTCCGTTCAAACCTGTATATACTCTTTCGGTATTTCCTGCGAACATGCCTATCCCGTCCGTCTAACAGCGATGGGTCCTTCTTAGCCAACTTATTTAGTGCAGCTATGGATGCCCTTACACCGTTCTTTGCATTTTCAAATCTCTTTCGATTGTCGGTTGCGGCCTGCTCATCCATTAGATGTACTACCATTTCCTGCCGAACAATTGTCTCATGTTCTTCATCGGAACCAAGAGTCAGGTCCTCCAGCCCCTCCATCACACTGGATCCTACAAGATCCTTCGCCGAGTCCAGCAGGTTATCCTCCTCCTTCAATTAGGTCAGTAATTGTCCGTGTTGCATGAGGATGTCCTTATGCAGTCTCAACAAGTCCATATCGTCGTCCTCATCTTCATGCTCCCCCCCTTTCAGAACGTCGTCCTTCTTTCTCCCAGACTCGACCCTATCCCTAACCCCTATGTCAGCGTCCGTAACTTCCTCTTCCCTAGCCAAATCCCTTCCGTCCATTTCCCCTTCGTCCTTTTTCCCCTTAACCTATTTGTAAAATTTTCCTCCTCAATTCTTGTCCCACGAGTAGGCATGTAAAATATAGACCATCTCGCGCAGTACGCGGATTAGGCTGTAATACAACTGACCCTTGCCATCAGCATCAGAGGGGGCTGTTCTCGATTCGATTCTTTTCGCACTAACTAATCATTCAGATTCTCGGCACTGCTACCTACCACCTTGATCTTAAAAGTGCATGATATCTGTTTATTTGGTCCGCGGAAAACGTATGGCACCGTACCCAGTGCCAGAGAATGCATTAATTTTGGCAGAATCACCAATTAGAATACATCAATTGCACCGCATCCAGTCCAGTAAGCCTATCCGTTTCCAGGACCGGCTGTGATACAAAGGATGCATTAATGCCGGCAAAGGGAGAGGGCTCCAGCACCGTACATGAATACATCCAGTGCCTCTCGCATCCGCCATCTGGGGACGCGTCCGATGGGAGTAAACAAGTGAAGACTCCGCACGGAAAACCTTAAGTAATAAGACGCTTGATTTACCCTTTCTGGGGGTTAAAATAATTTTATCTTTATTAAGTATTTATTCTATTTTAAATACAAAATATATAGATATTACGAGATAATAATTACGATAACTTCAATTCGGAGGCTTAATAAATGTCGCTTCTTCCTCAACTAGGCTTAATTCGATTCTTCCTTCTTCAACACCTTAAGTTGTCAATTAGGTTCGGATTTTCAGCGAGAATGGTTACTGGTCCGGGATGCAGCTTCAGGCATCGGAGATCGTATATTTTTCTACAATACGTACAATGGTTTCTTAAAGCTGATGTCTAGCTACTTCTCAAACTATAGTTAATAATCAGTTAAAACAGGCGACACGAAGTCACTTGTAAGAAAGAGTAACGAAATCACCCGTGAGAACAGCTAACCGAAGTCAACTGTGAGAACGAGCAGCACGAAGCCACTCGTGAGAACGAGCACTCGTGAGAACAGCTAACGAAGTCACTCGTGAGAACAGTGAATAATATATATATATATATATATATATATATATATATATATATATATATATATATATATATATATTATTATATATTAATAATATATATATATATATATATATATATTATTCAGCGTGTGACAACTAAAATATTTTCTTAAGTTTATAAAATAAAAGACATTACATTATCTATACAGTACCAACTAACATTGAAAACATTAAAAAATTATTTTTCATGTTGGATGTACTTTTGAAATGACCTAGTGTGGGCTGCTGGTCTAGTTAAGTATACGATTTCGTAATTTTTAGATTTTTCGATACACTTTCAAAATCTGATGTTATCGATAAATATCGATTTTTTATGACTTGACGAAATAAAAAATTTTATTGTCTTGAGGTGTTTTCTGGTTCTCTTTCTATATATATATATATATATATATATATATATATATATATATATATATATATATATATATATATATATATATAGATATATATATATATATATATAAAAATCCCTTAAGTTAGCAAAATTTAATCAGAGTTTGCCTTTATTTACTACCATATTATTTTGTATACAAGTTAAATATGTGAAATGAACTGTTTTAATATGCAAATATTCTGTCATGATAAAAGCAAATCCAGTCTATATTACTTTATGTGCTAATTATAAATAATTGATTTTTTAATTTTTTATATTGCTTTTTTAATTCTTCTACTTCACAACAAAATTTTTGTCCCAAAAATTTGTAATTTAGAAAAATGTTTTATTTCTACCGCTAGTTTATGGATTCTTTACGGCAATTTGTTTAGAAATTTTGTATGAAAATTTTTAAATATTTAATTGCTTGGAATTCCTAAATAGACCCTAAATATGTAATAATAATCAATATTATTTTCTTTATTTGATGTCCATTTTATTTTATTTTATTAATATTTTCAGGCTTTATTGTTGGTAATGCTGGTTTATATATCACCCTCTTGCAATTTGTTATTGCCTATGTGATCTTATTATTTACCGTCGCATCAGTATGTGCAATTTCCACAAATGGTGCTGTCGAAGGAGGAGGCGTATATTGTAAGTTAATTTGAAATAAATATTTAAAAATTTATATATATCAAAAATATAACACTTTTAGTTATGATAAGTCGTACATTGGGTCTTGAATTTGGTGGCTCTATTGGTACCCTATTCTTTTTGGCCAATGTTGTGGGTTGTGCCATGGCTATATCTGGTTGTGTTGAAGGTATTATGAATAATTTTGGTCCAGGTGGTTATTTTGCATCCGCTGAAGGATTTTTACCCGATGGTACATGGTGGCGTTTTCTATTTTGTACATTAATTAATATCTCAATGTTATTGGTGTGTCTAATTGGAGCTTCATTATTTGCCAAAACATCTGTACTTATTTTGGGTATAGTCACGGTCTGTTTATTGGCCACATATATAAGTTTTTTAGCTGAGGGACCACGAACGGTAAGTGCTGCTAATTTCTATAATTACAAAGATAAAAAACAACAATAAAAATAATTAATTTACAAATTATGAGTATTTAATGTATTTCTATGGCATTGGTTAGCTATCAATTACTTATTATAAATAAAAAACGTCCAGTAGTAAGCTTATCAAATAATACATTTTCCGGGACATTCATTACGTATATCTAATTACGTGAATTTAAATGTTTTTTGTTTTGTTATTTTTCTTACTTAGTTTATTTTGAATTTATTTTATTTTGTCAATATTTAAGGCTTGTTGGATATGTCCATATTTTTTGTTGCAATTATGAGTAACAATTTTTGTATATACATATTATGTCATTAGCATTTAAAAATAGGTATTTTTTAATAAATACCACCTTTTTATATCAGGATTAAAATATTTTATTTAATTTTGTAGAAATGTGTATGTATAAATTTTAATACTTTGAGGCATAGATGACAGACAAAAAAAAAAAAAAAAACTATGATTCATATTTAGAAAAAAAGAGTAGAATTTTCCACATACGTTTATTAGTAAAAAATTACTATTATCTTAAAAATAATGTTTTTATGGAAAATTTTAAAAATGTGAATAACAATTATGTATTTAATTGATTACATTATTAAAGTCTAATATTTTAAATATGATTAAAAATTATTTACACATAAAATATTTGTATTTTCATACCTTAAACATTCAAAACAAATTAAAAAAACATAACTTATCTAACAGTTATTGATTCAGAAAAACAAATTCATACTATATTCTAATTTTTTCTAGGTTCCCATACCAGATGAGAATCGCCTTATAAATGGTACTCTCGAATATACAGGATTAAATGCTGATACTTTACGAAGCAATTTGTATGAAAGTTATGGTCCCGATTATACATCAAAGGGGAAAATGGTTGATTTCGCTACAACTTTTGGTGTATTGTTTGCTGGTGTAACGGGTATTATGGCCGGTGCAAATATGTCGGGTGAATTGAAAAGTCCTTCGAAAAGTATACCCTTAGGTACCCTATCAGCAGTGGCCTTTACATTTGTTTCCTACGTCATATTATCATTCCTTATGGCATTCACTACACCTCACGAAACAATGAGATATAATTATCTTTTCCTAATGTATGTGAATTTCTGGCCACCATTTACTGCTATTGGTATTCTAACAGCCACTTTTTCGACTGGCTTAAGTAATCTAATTGGTTCTAGTCGTATCTTGGAAGCTTTATCTAAGGATCAAGTATTTGGTTCATTAACAAATTTTGTTATAAAAGGCACTTGGAAAGGCAATCCTATAGCAGCTGTAGTTACCAGTTGGATTTTAGTTGAATGTATTTTGTTAATTGGTTCATTGAATACCATTGCCCAAATTAATTCAGTATTATTTATGCTTTCTTATTTGGCTACAAATTTGGCTTGTTTGGGTATTGAGTTAACGGGAGCGCCCAATTTCCGTCCTCTATTCAAGTATTTTACCTGGCATACATGTTTGTTCGGTTTAATTGGTACCTTAGTAATGATGTTTGTTATTAATCCCATTTATGCTTCATCAAGTATTATATTATGTCTATTGCTGGTTATTGCTTTACATCTTTTCTCACCAGCAACACAATCTGCTCAATGGGGCTCAATATCGCAAGCTTTAATGTTCCATCAAGTGAGTTGAAATAATTTGAAAATTGTCCTTTGTGAAATTTTTATATGAGCTTTTTGAATTTTTATAGGTTCGTAAATATTTACTTATGTTGGATCCTCGTAAAGATCACGTCAAATTTTGGCGCCCTCAAATGCTTTTATTGGTATCTTCACCTCGTTCTTGTTGTCCTTTGGTGGATTTTGTTAATGACATGAAAAAGAGTGGCCTGTACATAATTGGTCATGTTAAAATTGGTAATCCTACAGATTTGGAAGATCCTACTTCGGAGGAGAATAAACAATGGCTATCATTTGTGGATCATATGCGTGTTAAAGCCTTTGCCGAAACAACTTTGGCTAATTCGGTGCGCGAGGGTGTACAGCATTTAATACGTTTATCTGGCATTGGCGCCATGAAACCAAACACTATAGTTTTGGGTTTTTATGATAATGAAGTTCCAAAAGATTTCTTTGAAACGTAAGCATTTAAAATTAAAAGAAAATAAGTATTAAATTAAAAATGTTTATATTTCCCTTAGCTCCACATCACCCTACAAAACTGATGGTTTCAATTCTGGCGATATGCAAAACTTCCCCATACGTCGTGATGGCGAGGAGAAAAATATCGATGTTACCGAATATGTGGCCATTATAAGTGATATTTTACGTATGAAAAAGAATTTATGTTTATGTAGACATTTCCACCGTTTGGACAAACATTTTATTGCGAAGTAAGTTTTTTGGCTTTAACTATAAGGACTCAAGGTTTTCTTTATATTATAATTGTATTTTGCAGAAGCAAACATGTTAAATATATTGATGTCTGGCCTATCAACGTTTTTAATCCCAAAACTGAAAATCCTTTCGATGTTGTCTCACTATTTATGATGCAATTATCAGTTATAATGTTAGCTAAATGGAGTCATTTACGTCTTCGTGTATTCTTATGCGAAACTAATAATACTAACAATTCCACAACCTTTGAAACACAAGATCCTAATATGCCACAAATTGAAATTTTCTCTAAAATGAAATTGGAACAAAGTCTTAAATCATTGAGAATAAATGCAGATATTGTAGAAGTAATTAAAAACATAAACATACATATTTAAGTATATTAAATTAATTGCTTCCGTTTTATTTTATAATATAGATTCAAGAGTGGTCACGTGATACGGAATTTACTCGCCATTCTTGCATTCTTAAACAATTTACACAACATGCTGAGTCTGCCACGGAAGAGGTAACGGAAGATAATCTTAACCGTTCGTTATTGTATATGCAAAGGTAAGTAAATATGAATTTATAATAAAATGATTATTTGGTTATTTTTTTTTTGAATGAATGATGCGATAGTTTTTGATTAATTAATTTGATTGATTTCAATTAAAATGACAATCTCTAAAATTTAAATTTAATTTTTTGAAATTATTATAAGTATTATTATTATTATTAGTATTATTATTAGTACTAAGCTAAAGACTTTCAGCTTGAGAATTCTTTACTATAAGTAATTTTCTTAATTAAAAAAAAGAAAAAATGAATTTAAGTCATGTATCTTAAAATTGGATATTCATTACACTCCTCAGCATGTTTAATAAAATAATCGCGAACATAATAAACAAACGATTATCTAAAAATGAGGAATCAATAAGCTGGATTCAGGACCCGCAGAAGTGGTTTTCTTAATTTTTCGAAAAATAAAAAAAAAAAAAATGTTGCACTTGTTTTTTAGAAATGACTTTAAGTCATGTATCTAAAAATTGGATATTTATCACACTCCTCAGCATAGTTAATAAAATAATCACGAACATAATAAACGATTATCTCAAACTGAATAATCAACAAGCTGGATTCAGGACCCGAAGATCCTGTGTGGATCACGTCAGCACATTGCGGATCATCGTCGAGCAATTAGACGAATGCCTGAAACCTTTCTATCTCGGTTTATAGAATTTGAGAAAGCCTTCGAAATCATTGATTACGGTGAAATATTCAAAGTCCTAGAATGCAATGGAGTAGCCAGCAGTTGATTGGCCAAATAACGGTACAGAAGGGTGTACGCCAGGGATGCGTCCTATCTCCACTACTTTTCAACATTGTATTGGACGCTGAGATGTCACGAGTAGCCCGAAGCAGAGGAATAACCTGAGGTTTACGGGGCGACCTCGATTACGCGGAATACAAATGACTTCTCGCCCACAGACGCCCCGACCTATCCAGAATGGTTAATGATGTAAAGAGTTCGCTGCAGTTGTCGGACTTTCTAAAAATATAGACAAACAAAGCTCTCCAAACATTATAATTAATGCTTGCGAAAGATTATCCGTGTGGTTTGGCCAAAAATTTCTCTAACGAAACTTTTTGGGCAATTACAAATTAAAAGCCCGGCATTACGGAAATCCGGCGCCGAAAGTGGATGTAGAAGGTCACAGGAGGACAATGATGAATCGTGGAGGGCGCGAAATGAAAACATTGGCTAAATCGAACGAATTTGTTACGGCCCTAAACTCCTTTTTGGAACTATGGGAAATAGGTATATAATAAATAGATAAACTTTTATACTTTTTTTTTATCATATACCGAATTTTTATAAAGGTTTTTCTACTGAAACCAATTTTTATGGTCTTGTAATTGTTACTAAGTTACTAAGACCTCTTTTTTTTTTTTTCTTAACCACCGAATACTGGTGAAAAGAACTAGGTTCGGTCTTTTCCGAGTTTACACCCAATGTATAGCTCAAGGCGATAGTTACAAACGTACAAATCGGGATTAATTCGGGGAAACTATAATTTGAAAATATATTTTTTATTAATTGTACGTAAAATAATATATATCAATTGTTATGGTTGTTTTTGTTCTTCGGGTAAAATCGACTAAATTTATACTTTTTGTTGTAACTTTTGATCTATAAGCTATAAATTAATAAATAAAATTGCAAATTTGAGTATACATAACATTATCTAATATAATTAAAAAAAAAAAAAAAAAAAAAAAAGATAAAGATGGCAATTAACAGATCCCAACTAAGAAGAAACGTGGTAAAAATATTTTTATTACACTTCATGACTGCAATTGCTTAAAATCTTAGTTTCGAACTTCTTGAGTTTTCTCTTATAGTATTATATATTGTGGTTTTTGCATAATATCAATTTGTCTATTTTAATATAAGCTTCAATATTTTTTGTTTAGGCAAATATTGTCAAAATTTTTTTCTTTACTACACAAGCTAACATCCTTTATTTTATCACTATATAAAAATGTTAACTCAATTTGATCCAATAACCCTTTGAAAAAAATCTAAAATATTTAAAATAAAAATTAGAATATATAGACAATTCCATGAAAAAACGCCCGAGAAAGGGCATTTACCTGGTGTCTTTCAATTTCCATATATATATATATATATATATATATATTCGTGAGCTGAGCCGGTTTTAAAAAATCTTTTTTTAGTTTTTTGAAAAATTTTTTCTCCCAAAGAAACGCAACGAAATGTGGCATCACTTAAAAGGCATTCGGAAGCTGCGTCCATTTGTACATAAAACATATCCAAAAGTGACCTCAATATTTTTTTATTCCGCAAAATGTCTAATTTTTCAAGGTTTTTTCAAATTATTGTTTTTTATTTTTAATGAAAAGTAAGATTTTAAAAATTTTAATTGCTTTAAAATATAAGCTTCAAGCGTCTGATTAATGTTTATTAATGTTTATCATAAAATCAACCTTCTTTTGATAAGATCTACCCGTTATAACTAAAATATTTAAGAAAATTGCAAAAATACTATTAAAAAAATAAATAACATTGACATTGAGTGTAGAAAATACAAATATATATATATATATATATATATATATATATATATATATATATATATAATATAAGAAAATTAATGTACTTAAAATGTTCATTGATTATAAAACGTTAAACAATGTGATAAATTGCAGTTTTATTTCCGCCAGCGCTTGAAAGAGCTTCATGATTCTAATGAAATGAAATAAATACCAAGTAAAAGAATATTTATTAGCTTTTAAAGGTCTCAATGTAGATTCCTTAGGCTATATATCAAATAAAGTTAAATCGCACAAGCACAAAAACATTTTTTGTAAAAAATTATAAATATTTTTTATATTACCTGACTTTATTTTTTGTTTTTATATTTTTGTTTTGTATTAATTTTGACACCTTTATTGACTATTTTTATGTACAATTTTATATCAGATTGACTGTTTGATAAACCGAGAAATTGCAATTTTTTTAAACATTATTTTCTTTTTATAGAAAAAGGGTTTAAATTATTTTATCAATTCTGTATATTGACCATAATGTACTAAACTTATTATTTTTGTAAAAACATTATTTAAAAAATTCATAAACTGAAGGGAGAGAAAGTTAGCCTACTTTCAAATATATTGCAAAAAATGAAAATTACTTTTGAAAAATTAATGTTTAACGTAAATCACAATTAATTAATTCATCTTAATTAAATTACGGCATTTTTTTTTTAAAGAAAATTTCATGTAAAAATGGGTAAAAACGCTTTAAAATTCGAATAATCGACAACTAATAAAATTCGCGAAAAAATCGATTAAAAGTGTTACGAAATTTTACTGAAAGCGTCAAGAGGAATATGCAAAATCTAAATTCGTTTACAAAACTGAAAGTTTGAGTTACTCCGCGAATATGGAAGATCAAATAATCAGTAAGTAAACTAGAAAAATCTTTTCCAAAAGAAGACTAGAAGTTAAAAAATTATTTTATACTGCATAAACTATCTGATAACATATAAAATAGATATTATTTACAACCATCTTATATAAAAAAATGCACTTGTTAGGTATATAAAAAAAATATTTAAAAGTTTTATTAGAATTCTGCTTAAAACAAGAGTGTAAATTATTGACTTAACATTGCAAAATTGAAAGGAACTTTGTTTACATCGTTCATCTATGTAACATATTGATTAATATTTTATGGATTTCTTCCAAACTACTTTTTCGATAAGTTACCCAGCAAAAACTTTGCTTTCCTGGTAAGGTAGCAGGTATAATTGGAAACAAAAATAAACTACTTATTTTTTGCCTGAATAACTAGTTATTTTTGTTCGAGTTGTCCACAAATTCATGTAGTTATTTTTTGACTCTTGGGGTACTCAAAAATATGTACCTAAACGAAAATAAAAATAAAACAAACAAATTTTACCGTCAGTGAGATTTGAACTTGGACATAAATTAACCATTCCTTTTTAATGACTAACGTCTTGATCAGTATTCCATCTCGCACTTAATTTTCTAAGTGACAAAAACTTTTTTTAGTATAAAATATTTTTTTAGACATTTTGTTATAAAAAACTAACAGCTTCAGAATGGGGTTGAACCAACAACCTTCTGGTTGTTAATCCGGCGCTCTAGCCAACTCATCCACGTGATTGCAGTATTACTGTGCTATTATACTATTGAGTACTTATTAATGTAATACAGAGTAGGCAATTAATAATGACTCCTCATTACCAAGAAACTACTTTAATAAGTAGTTGTCATTACCGAAAACCAAAAAGTTTTTGCTGGGTATATAAAGCACTTACCATAGATTAATAAGTAGATATTTATGTGAGAGAAAAAAACCTGATTCATTTGTCAAAAAACTAATTCATGCAACAACAAAATATATGTAGTCACATATATTTTGTTTTTGTGTTTTTAATAAAAATAAGTAATTTTTTGAAAATTTTGTTCGAAGTGCCTCTCACACAAAATTCTAGTTCTATTCTATGGCACTTACATTATGTTTTGAAACTTGACAATTGGTGGAACTTCTGGCGGATACCTTTGTTTTTGTTCCCAATAATCTCCTGATGTGTAGTTTGTTTGCAAATTTTGTGATTATTCTATTTTGGAGATTCGCAATTTAACCAAATATTTTGTTCTTATGTACGGGTTTGAACTTTTTGTATTATTTATGGTACTTTGAAGTGGTGGGTTACATAGATCAAGGACATCGGCATAGGGAATTTACCATGGCTGCGTTCTTGGATATTGATCGAATGGATAGTTCTTATGCTGAGCTTGGGTGGAATATGTTTAAGGAAACTGGTGACTAGAGGAACACCGCAAGTGGAAGAGCTCTCATCCCTGTTGTGGATATTGGCTGTCAACGTGATTCTGCGTCAGTTTGACAGTAAGGAACGAAGTATCGTGGCATATGCTGACGATGTGTTCATACTGGTGACAGGGAAATTTCTTCCCAGAATCAGTGAGATCATGCAGTCTGCGCTGGGTGAGGTGGCCACTGATAAAGGGTTGAGAGTGAATCCTGAAAAAATGGAGTTGGTTCTGTTCACTAGGATGTACAAGGTTGATTGGAATGGAACTGAAATTATCTGACTCAGCGAAATATCTTGGAGTATTTCTTGATAGTAAGTTGACTTGGAAAAGGAATGTTCACTTGTACCTGTAAGAACTCTATGGGGACTCAAGCCGAAGGTTGTGTATTGGATCTATGCATCGGTAATGAGACCAATTCTAACACATAGTTGTTCTGTTTGGTGGCGGGCACTGGAATGGAAATGAGAAGTATACCACAGGCGGCTCTGGACGTCATAGTTTATCTCTTGTGAGAGGTATGGCTGCAAGGAGTCTGTAGAGTCTCAAGAAATTGTTACTATTAAAACTTTGGGATAAATCCTGTTGAGATGATTCCTAATAGGGAGGTATGGTCCGACACTGAGAGACTGTACGAAGGTTGTGCAGTATTTACAGGCGGATCAAAGTTGGATATTGGAACTAGTGCGGGTGTCTATATTATGGATACGAATGTAAAAAGCTCATTTATACTATCTGATGAACGTAGCGCTTTCCAGGCAGAGGTTTTTGGCATCTTAAAGGCCGCGGAATTGGTCAGACTAAACGTTGTGAGGGGTTCTGAAGTTACCCTCTATGTGGACGGGAGGGCGGCTCTGAAGGCTTTGGATACGCATTTGGTAAAATTCAGGCTAGTGGCCACCTGAAAGAGGTCACTGAGGAAGCTATTGGAACAGTACATAATGAGACTCTGCTGGGTACCAGGCCAACGCAATATATTTGGCAATGAAATGGTTGATGAATTGGCAAGGCTAGGCTCAGCGATGAATGTTTCGGAGAGTGAAACTAATGTGAAACTCCCACTGGGTTTCTTCTTTAGTAAGATCAATGAATGCATCTGCGCTAGAATCAGGCTTGGGGGACTAGAGTGGACTGTAAGGTATCAAGGGCGACATGGCCAAAGCTCAACGAGGCAGACACAAGTACTCCTTTGAGTTTGAGTAGGAAAAATTTAAGGACCATGATAGGTGTTATAACGGGCACTGCATGATAGGGAAGATGAAGTCTAAATGGGACGGTGGCAGTTCTGATGGTTGTAGAATGTGTGAGGACGTTGATGAGACCGAGTCTATTGAACATATTATGTGTTACGATTGCAATATAGTAGGATGAAATGGTTAGGCAGTCAATTTCTCGGCGTGTTATGTGACGTTCGGAATAGGAAGCTTGTAGATGTCATAGGCTTCCTTATGGGAATTGGTTCTCAGTGGGCTATTTTCTAAATCTTTCTTTTCTTTCTTCTAACTTACAATGGACCGAAATTGGTCTCTGGGTGGAGATGTGATACAAAAATATCACATCAACCTTCTCAATCTATCTATCTATCTATGGTACTTTGAAGGATTATTTACCATAATTAAATGATTGTTGAAGTTTTAGCCGATTTTCGTAATACATTTTTATATGAAATGTTCTCATATATATTGTAACGGTCCAAACTTCTCTTGGCCCATTCTCATAGAAGACGATTGCTACCTAAAATCCGGCCGTGCTCAGGGTAATGGGGTGGTGTTCTTGTCTTCCTCGAAAATGACTAAGAACCGATAAAATATAATTTAAAAAGGTAGCAATAACCTAACCAATGTTAACTAATAAAAAAAATAAATAATGAAATAAATGAATAAAATTAACTTCGGCCTAAAACTTCAAGGAAGAAGATGTTAGAACTTCCTTTGGATTCTTAACCCTTCCCAACCATGCTATCATAACCCTAATGAATTTTAGATAGCCCTAATATTACCCTAACTACCTGTCGATTAACCTTTCATGGAAATATTAAAATTTAGTTCGCCATTATATAAATTTCAAATTAAGTATTTATTTAAATTAAACATTATTAAAATATTTAAATTTATATTGTTAATGTGAAAAAATTATTTTTTTGATGTGTAGTGTAGTATTTATGTATATTAAATTTTGAATATTTTAAATTAAAATGTAAAAATTAGGGGTTGTTTTTAAGTATTTCTGATATAATAATTTTAATTTACATTATTATGTTAACAAAAGGATTTATTATTAAAATTAAAGTTTCCATTTAAAATATTTAAATAATTTAGAATTTTTTCTCTTTTTTATGTTAACAAAATTGTAAATTTAGTCATATCACTTACCAAACAATATCCAACGATGACAGCAGGCCTGATGTAATCTTGAATTTGATAAATAGGTTCGATGATATTGAAATTTTAATTCTCACTATCCATAATTTAAATTAAAAATTAAATATTCAAAATTGTGTAAAGTGTATTGATGTAGTGATATATATGTGTATTTATAAGTAAGTGTTAAAGTGTAATAAGTGTGTATATGTGTGTTTACATTATTTAAATAAAAATTACGTTAAATTAGTTTAAATTTAAGATTAAACAAATTTAAATTTGATTAAAACAAAGTTAAAAAAAATTTAAGTAAGATGAAAGTTAAATTAAGTTAAAAAAATTAAGTTAAAATTAAGTTAGGATTTAAAGTTAAGTTTTAAAAGATTTTAATTTATGTTCCAAAAGATTTTAAGTTAGGATTATATTAGATTTAAGAAAGATCAAATTTTATATAGAAAAGTAAGATTTGATTATTATGATGATTGATTAATTATGATGAGATGAATTAGATAAATTAATTTACGTTTAAAAGGAATTGTAGTTTAAGAAGATTAGGTAGTTTTAAGTCAATATTTTATGATTAGCGTAGATATGTTTCCGAAAAAAAAAAATATCTTGAAAATTGGACTGATTGGTGTATTAGGAGTTTCCACTTATAAAAATCTCGTATATGTGATTCCAACACTGTCCAATCTATACAAATTTAAATTAAATTATCAGTTATTTTCACTATTGTTATGTTCTCTTATAAATTCGCTTTTTCTCTTTCTTATTCTTGAAGTTGAAATGTTCCTTATCGGTATTCTTCCCAACAGATTGTTGCAGAATCTCCATTCACCCTTATTTTCCTATTATCCAAATTAAGCACAAAAATTTTATTCTATTTTCTGTATATTTAATATTCAGGTGGTCTTTTCTCCTCGATAAATTTGTACGAACGAAAAAATATTAAAAACAAATTTTTTTTCTTCGTACAAAATTTTCAATGAATATACATTTAAAAAAAAAAAATAAAATAATTAAAGTATTTTCAAACCTACTAAATATTTTTGATCATTTGGCCCTCACAAAATATATATATACATATATATATATATATATATATATATATATATATATATATATATATATATATATATATATATATATATATATATAATATATATATAATTTTTGTGAGAACATTTCATTTATATATATATATATATATATATATATACTTCCAATAATATATTAAAATCATTTTTATAATCATTTCATTTCAGAGCAAATCAAATCATACGTGAACGTTCCGACCAAACAGCTTTATCCTTTATATATTTAGCAGCACCACCACAAATCAACACACCCGACTTTAACGAACGTAGTGCACGTTATATGGAATTGTTAACTGAACTAACAGCTGAATTACCTCCCACAATTTTAGTGCATGGTGTTAGCACTGTAACTTCCACTACTCTTTAAGAGCAAATAACTTTGATACAACTAAACTATAAAACAGTGATTATGTGTATAATATACAGAAAAATTTTAAGGAATTCACTCTAGAAACTCTTACTCAGACATCACTGAAATTAGTATTTATTGTTTACATAATTCTAATTATTAAAACAAACAAAAAATACTCTAAAAATAGCACTGTTTTATAGACATATATAATTGGTATTAAAAATCAGCATTTTTTGTTATAAATAATTAATTATTACAACATTTGTAAGGTAAAACAAAAAAGTTTTAAATAGAAAATTTTATTAGTTGATATATTTAAGTAGATCTTTTTTTCAGTGTAAAAATAGAGCAAGATCAGGAATTTTATTACAATTTGAAATTATTATTAAATTTCGCCAACGGTCTTGTTGTTGTTTTTACATTTAGTTTTTATTTTACAAATTTAAGAAAACCGCTAAAAAATGTATTTTATTTTTAAAACTGGTATTTTTTATACTTATAATGAAACTCAGTTTGCATACATATTTAAAGTAACTTGATTGATCATATCACAATTTTAAAAAAATGAATGAAAAACTTAAACAATTTTCGACCAAAACATACAAATGTTTAACATTTAAAAAATATATAAAAATCATTATATTTAATAAATTTATGATCTTAACATATTTTATGAAAGATAGCTTTTATAATATTTAAAAACTATTGTTTTTTTATATTAAACATTATTTTTATGTTAAAATGAACTTTTTTCAAATGATTATTTTCATCATGTTTTAAAATTTCATATATTTATTTATAATAATTTTAATTAATTTTACTGAAAAATGTGCTTTCAAATTTATGAACTTTTATTTTTTAAATGTGATTTTAATTAAATAAATGATCATCACATACAAAACTCAAATGTCTGTTTAATATTTAAAAATTAAATTTAAAAATTTAAACGAGTAGAGATATCTAATGGAAATTTTGTTATAATATAGATAAACTTATCCTTAATTTAACAACTCCCACTTTTTCATATCAAAATCCCCATTAGGGAAAAATGAGGAGACCGTTGCTCAAAGTACTTAAGGTTTTACTTTACACGCATTTACGTCAAGATTTCTTTTGAAAACATAAAGAAAATTCTAAAGGACAAAAAAATAATAATAATAACAATAAAACAAATATTTTGAAAGTGATGATATTTTAAAGTGATAAAATAACGTGATATTTTCTCTTTTTTTTAAGTATAAAATTCAGTTTAATACTCGTATTACTTTTTATCAAATCGATATATTTATACGATTCTTGCAGCAGTATTATTTAGAATTTTGTAAGGAATCTAGTAGTCATTTTAAAATATTTTAGGAGCCAGATTATGTCCGCCAACCGCCTTACCAGAAACATTGGTCAAAAAATCATCATTTGGACAATTAAAAATCATAATTTTTCTATAAAAATCATCAAAACTATTTTTATGATACAAGGTTAAACTCCCTACTATTAGAAAACTACTTTTTATATCTGTATGATTACTGTGTATATCGTTTCGAAACAAAACTTTTCTAAATAAATTGCACAAGTTCAAAGTATTTTTTATGAATTCCTAATAAAGGAATATTTCAGCACTCAAACTGAGTGATCGAATTTCAGCAATAATATTTTGGGAAGTCTATATTTCATTATTCTCCCAAGCATCACAAAAATATTTTATAAATTAATATTGGACAAAAACTAAACTCGTCTCACAGTGAACTAAACTCATATTAAAATTGGTAAAAGTAGAACGAAACTAGATACAAAGATGAAATTTTGTATATGTGTAGACATTGACCGTCTATTTATAAAAAGTTTTTAAAATTAAAAAAATTTTTTAATATTTTACTTATATTGGATTAATAAATTGCCAAAAATACCCTCCTTATATATATTAAGTTTTATAAGAGTACATACATCTTTTGATATATTCATTGTAGTCATAGCGTTTATTGGTAATAATAAAATAATTTAAATTTACTTTATTTTTTTAACTTTTTTTGTCTTCTAATCATATTTATATGCAATTTATTTTATTTAGGGACGAGTCATTTATTATATTTATGTTATTTATTTCTGTAAAAATCAGTGTAGATATGTATTATAAAAATTTACAAATGTGTTGGTTTCCTGAATGATTAACCGTTAAATAACATTATTCGCATTTATTTTTTAATAAGAAATACCTAGTTTAGTAATAGTTATTAATACTGTTAATTGGGATAGAGGTTCCTCCGGTCTCTGCAGGATGTGCGAGCTAGAGACGGTGAGACATATTATATGTCACTGTCCATGTCTACAACTAAGTAGAGTAGGCAGAAATGGTTAGGCAGTCGATTCGTTGACGAATTTGACAGTATATCGAGGATAGATCTCGATAGATTAATAGGATTCGTCATGCGAATAGGCTGGCTAAGAGGGGGTCGTTGGCTTAGAGCGAAGGATATAGGACGGTAGTACTTTTCCTTTCCGGGTTTTTTTCTATTCTTTTCTATACTCTTCTTGGTCTCAGATTTTCTCTATTATTTTCCTTTTTTGGTCTTCTCTATAATTTCTACAAATGCTCTCTATATTCTCTACGAAGGGACTCACAATGGACTTCTAGGTCTCCGAGTGGATGCACAAGCACTCTTCTGAGTACTGTGCAACCCTTCTCTACCTACCTACCTACCAACCTATTAATACTGTTGCTTCGATTTTTGTGTTTCGATGTTGTTGATGACTGTTATTATAGAATTGGGCGGAATTATAGATTTTCATTAGTATTTTCATTAGTATTTTAGTATTTTCTTTTCAAATTTTTCTAATAAAATCACGATTGTTATGCAAAGGCATCCTAAAGTATATTAAGACTACATTCCTTGCAATTATTCATCTGTAATATATTGCAAATTTAATATTTTCAATTAAAGAATTAAAAACCATGAAACATTTAACACAAAATCCGTAATATGAATACTTTTTAAAATTAACATAGTTCAAAAGTTGGCATAGAAAACACATATAATTTAACTTGTGCTGTATAGAAATTATTTTAAAATACTTAAAACAATTTAGACTTAGGTTGTTTTCCATTGTGATTTTATATGTTGCTCCATTAAAGTTGACAATATTTTAGAAAATATTTAATATTCTGGCCAAAGTTGTATAATTTTTTTTCACAGTGTATAAGTAAATATTTTATGTTTTATTTGTCATATTGTTCTTTATGGGATTTTTAAAACTCTAATTAATAAAAAACAACTAAATATCCAAAATTTAATTTTTGCAAACTTTTTTTCCAAAACAGAATTTTGTTATCTAAAATTATAAAAATACTTAAAAAATTCCTTGAATTTAGAGTCGTCCTACTTTGCGCAGACTAATTGCACAATCAAAAACGAGACATATCTTGAATGCTGAAAGACAGCTATCATTTGATGTAAAGTTTGTTACTAAATTTTAAAATAAATTTTTGTACTTTTTTCCACTAGACAGTTCATTGTGTGCCGTTCTAAACAATACAAGAGTACTAACAAAATCTATGTGTAAGATCATATCCTTTTTATTACAGATTATGAGCATCCAAATTTGAAACCTTTTATAAGTGCTCTTGTATGAGCACTAACTAATTTTTCATCGCGAATTGATTGGCTTACGAACTTACGAAAGTATTATTGCTACTCTTGCGTTATCGTCGTTGGATAAATACATAGATATTTGACCTGGTGAGGAACCATGTAATAATCTATTTGGAATACTATAGGAAAGTGAAATTAAACAAACAGTTGAGGAGTAAGTACTTTATATGCTTCCTATGTGAATGTAGAGATTTTCTACTTTGAATCTGTGTAATTAAACTTTAAATAAAAAAATATATTATATATTCTGAAATGAAATATACGGATTTTTAAAGACATCTAACTAATCTGCGCGAGTCTTTAAAAACCGTTGCTCGTGTGATTAAAATAAAAATCATATTTTGTAAGAAAAAAATCATCAAATCATATTTGGATTAAAAAATCGTCAAAAATATGATAAACGCTGCCAGCAAAGTTTGAAAAAATGCCTCTTAAACTAAAAGAGATAATCTACACATGTGAGAATGTTTTTTGTAGGGATTTATATGATTGAAATCAAATCTTCAATTAGGTAGTCAACTATGTCCACGTAAAATTTTTCAGATATCTTTAAGGGGATCAGAAATTACAGAATTATTTAAAAAAATGCACAGTGCAACACGTGATATTAATTTGACATTGTTCTCTTCATCCAAATAACTTAGAACACTAAATTAGACTTCAGAAATTTTAACATTTATTGTTAAAATCATAAGTGTCACCAAAATTGGGAAGTATTTGCTGCAGAGAAAAAATATTAAAAAAAAAAAATAAAATAATTCAATGAATGAAGCAAGAAATTTTTGAATTCACAACTTAAAAAATAATTATATCACACAGATTTATAACAACTTTAAAAATACAAATTTTTAAAAAACTAAAATACTATAAATTTTTGATAAAAAAAAAGAATTTAATATATAAATTTCTCATGTACGTTTTCTCCTTCCCTTAAACCCAGGTCTACAACTGAGATTAACGCTGATATAATATGTGAGATAACGTCGGCAGAGGAGAGTAACCATTTTGTTTATATTATGTTAAATTTAAATAAGGGGTACACGTATTCTAATAAATCCTATAAGAAATCATTATTTTCAATCAGTCACAGAGTAAACATATCCTTTTTATTTAAGCAATTCACACTTTTTTAGCACAATTTTTATAAAAAAAAGTTTTTTTAACATGTAAAACAAACACTAAAAGGAAACAATTTTACAAAAAACATTGATTTTCAGTAATTTCCAAAATACACATGCACACACACAAACAAACTTTGTTCCAAAGTACTGGTAGACTCGGGCTCTTTGCTCTTGAGGGCAATTTCCGGACCTTCCTCTACCTCCACTTTAAAACCTTCGGGATAAGACATTCCCAAGATATCACCGATGGAGCAATAGGTTCCTTCGAACCTGTATATGCTCTTTTGGTGTTTCCTGCGAACATGCCTATTCCGTCCGTCTATCAGCGATAGGTCCTGCTTAGCCATCTTACTTAGTGCAACTATGGAGGCAATAAAGCCGTTTTTTGGTATATGTGAATTTTTTTATAAGATGGTTGTGTAGAGAATTCTCATTACAACAGTCTCATAATACATCTTATAATACTAATATTTGAATCTACACGTGATATAATTCTCTCAGAGAGCGAATTTGATACTCTCTGACACAAAAATCTTACATGTCATGTTACGTCTAGACGGGCTGTAACATGTAGTTGAAAATAAAATTGTTTTCCCGTTATTCTGCCGACGTTATTTCTAATATTAAGAAATGAAAATGTCTTTGTGTAGACGTAGAGTAAGTCAGTTAATTTTTGTTTGAAAATTGTTAAATCAGCTTATTAAAAACTAATAAATAATAATAAATTATTTTTCAATTCAAAAACTATTCACAATTTACAGAAACCAGACACTGGATTAAAAAATATTAACCTCAATCGATGAAATTGAAAATTAAAATTAAATAATTTGATATTTGAATGCAGGAATGTTAATCTGCAAATAAGAACTGTGCACGAAAATTTACCATGGCTGCGTTCTTGGATATTGATCGAATGGATAGTTCTTATGCTGAGCTTGGGTGGAATATGTTTAAGGAAACTGGTGACTAGAGGAACACCGCAAGTGGAAGAGCTCTCATCCCTGTTGTGGATATTGGCTGTCAACGTGATTCTGCGTCAGTTTGACAGTAAGGAACGAAGTATCGTGGCATATGCTGACGATGTGTTCATACTGGTGACAGGGAAATTTCTTCCCAGAATCAGTGAGATCATGCAGTCTGCGCTGGGTGAGGTGGCCACTGATAAAGGGTTGAGAGTGAATCCTGAAAAAATGGAGTTGGTTCTGTTCACTAGGATGTACAAGGTTGATTGGAATGGAACTGAAATTATCTGACTCAGCGAAATATCTTGGAGTATTTCTTGATAGTAAGTTGACTTGGAAAAGGAATGTTCACTTGTACCTGTAAGAACTCTATGGGGACTCAAGCCGAAGGTTGTGTATTGGATCTATGCATCGGTAATGAGACCAATTCTAACACATAGTTGTTATGTTTGGTGGCGGGCACTGGAATGGAAATGAGAAGTATACCACAGGCGGCTCTGGACGTCATAGTTTATCTCTTGTGAGAGGTATGGCTGCAAGGAGTCTGTAGAGTCTCAAGAAATTGTTACTATTAAAACTTTGGGATAAATCCTGTTGAGATGATTCCTAATAGGGAGGTATGGTCCGACACTGAGAGACTGTACGAAGGTTGTGCAGTATTTACAGGCGGATCAAAGTTGGATATTGGAACTAGTGCGGGTGTCTATATTATGGATACGAATGTAAAAAGCTCATTTATACTATCTGATGAACGTAGCGCTTTCCAGGCAGAGGTTTTTGGCATCTTAAAGGCCGCGGAATTGGTCAGACTAAACGTTGTGAGGGGTTCTGAAGTTACTCTCTATGTGGACGGGAGGGCGGCTCTGAAGGCTTTGGATACGCATTTGGTAAAATTCAGGCTAGTGGCCACCTGAAAGAGGTCACTGAGGAAGCTATTGGAACAGTACATAATGAGACTCTGCTGGGTACCAGGCCAACGCAATATATTTGGCAATGAAATGGTTGATGAATTGGCAAGGCTAGGCTCAGCGATGAATGTTTCGGAGAGTGAAACTAATGTGAAACTCCCACTGGGTTTCTTCTTTAGTAAGATCAATGAATGCATCTGCGCTAGAATCAGGCTTGGGGGACTAGAGTGGACTGTAAGGTATCAAGGGCGACATGGCCAAAGCTCAACGAGGCAGACACAAGTACTCCTTTGAGTTTGAG
Source organism: Protocalliphora azurea (assembly GCA_932274085.1). Lineage (NCBI taxonomy): Eukaryota > Metazoa > Arthropoda > Insecta > Diptera > Calliphoridae > Protocalliphora > Protocalliphora azurea. The sequence goes on from OW026520.1 coordinate 115,152,527, forward strand.
TAGGAAAAATTTAAGGACCATGATAGGTGTTATAACGGGCACTGCATGATAGGGAAGATGAAGTCTAAATGGGACGGTGGCAGTTCTGATGGTTGTAGAATGTGTGAGGACGTTGATGAGACCGAGTCTATTGAACATATTATGTGTTACGATTGCAATATAGTAGGATGAAATGGTTAGGCAGTCAATTTCTCGGCGTGTTATGTGACGTTCGGAATAGGAAGCTTGTAGATGTCATAGGCTTCCTTATGGGAATTGGTTCTCAGTGGGCTATTTTCTAAATCTTTCTTTTCTTTCTTCTAACTTACAATGGACCGAAATTGGTCTCTGGGTGGAGATGTGATACAAAAATATCACATCAACCTTCTCAATCTATCTATCTATCTATGGTACTTTGAAGGATTATTTACCATAATTAAATGATTGTTGAAGTTTTAGCCGATTTTCGTAATACATTTTTATATGAAATGTTCTCATATATATTGTAACGGTCCAAACTTCTCTTGGCCCATTCTCATAGAAGACGATTGCTACCTAAAATCCGGCCGTGCTCAGGGTAATGGGGTGGTGTTCTTGTCTTCCTCGAAAATGACTAAGAACCGATAAAATATAATTTAAAAAGGTAGCAATAACCTAACCAATGTTAACTAATAAAAAAAATAAATAATGAAATAAATGAATAAAATTAACTTCGGCCTAAAACTTCAAGGAAGAAGATGTTAGAACTTCCTTTGGATTCTTAACCCTTCCCAACCATGCTATCATAACCCTAATGAATTTTAGATAGCCCTAATATTACCCTAACTACCTGTCGATTAACCTTTCATGGAAATATTAAAATTTAGTTCGCCATTATATAAATTTCAAATTAAGTATTTATTTAAATTAAACATTATTAAAATATTTAAATTTATATTGTTAATGTGAAAAAATTATTTTTTTGATGTGTAGTGTAGTATTTATGTATATTAAATTTTGAATATTTTAAATTAAAATGTAAAAATTAGGGGTTGTTTTTAAGTATTTCTGATATAATAATTTTAATTTACATTATTATGTTAACAAAAGGATTTATTATTAAAATTAAAGTTTCCATTTAAAATATTTAAATAATTTAGAATTTTTTCTCTTTTTTATGTTAACAAAATTGTAAATTTAGTCATATCACTTACCAAACAATATCCAACGATGACAGCAGGCCTGATGTAATCTTGAATTTGATAAATAGGTTCGATGATATTGAAATTTTAATTCTCACTATCCATAATTTAAATTAAAAATTAAATATTCAAAATTGTGTAAAGTGTATTGATGTAGTGATATATATGTGTATTTATAAGTAAGTGTTAAAGCGTAATAAGTGTGTATATGTGTGTTTACATTATTTAAATAAAAATTACGTTAAATTAGTTTAAATTTAAGATTAAACAAATTTAAATTTGATTAAAACAAAGTTAAAAAAAATTTAAGTAAGATGAAAGTTAAATTAAGTTAAAAAAATTAAGTTAAAATTAAGTTAGGATTTAAAGTTAAGTTTTAAAAGATTTTAATTTATGTTCCAAAAGATTTTAAGTTAGGATTATATTAGATTTAAGAAAGATCAAATTTTATATAGAAAAGTAAGATTTGATTATTATGATGATTGATTAATTATGATGAGATGAATTAGATAAATTAATTTACGTTTAAAAGGAATTGTAGTTTAAGAAGATTAGGTAGTTTTAAGTCAATATTTTATGATTAGCGTAGATATGTTTCCGAAAAAAAAAAATATCTTGAAAATTGGACTGATTGGTGTATTAGGAGTTTCCACTTATAAAAATCTCGTATATGTGATTCCAACACTGTCCAATCTATACAAATTTAAATTAAATTATCAGTTATTTTCACTATTGTTATGTTCTCTTATAAATTCGCTTTTTCTCTTTCTTATTCTTGAAGTTGAAATGTTCCTTATCGGTATTCTTCCCAACAGATTGTTGCAGAATCTCCATTCACCCTTATTTTCCTATTATCCAAATTAAGCACAAAAATTTTATTCTATTTTCTGTATATTTAATATTCAGGTGGTCTTTTCTCCTCGATAAATTTGTACGAACGAAAAATATTAAAAACAAATTTTTTTTCTTCGTACAAAATTTTCAATGAATATACATTTAAAAAAAAAAATAAAATAATTAAAGTATTTTCAAACCTACTAAATATTTTTGATCATTTGGCCCTCACAAAATATATATATACATATATATATATATATATATATATATATATATATATATATATATATATATATATATTATATATATATAATTTTTGTGAGAACATTTCATTTATATATATATATATATATATATATATATACTTCCAATAATATATTAAAATCATTTTTATAATCATTTCATTTCAGAGCAAATCAAATCATACGTGAACGTTCCGACCAAACAGCTTTATCCTTTATATATTTAGCAGCACCACCACAAATCAACACACCCGACTTTAACGAACGTAGTGCACGTTATATGGAATTGTTAACTGAACTAACAGCTGAATTACCTCCCACAATTTTAGTGCATGGTGTTAGCACTGTAACTTCCACTACTCTTTAAGAGCAAATAACTTTGATACAACTAAACTATAAAACAGTGATTATGTGTATAATATACAGAAAAATTTTAAGGAATTCACTCTAGAAACTCTTACTCAGACATCACTGAAATTAGTATTTATTGTTTACATAATTCTAATTATTAAAACAAACAAAAAATACTCTAAAAATAGCACTGTTTTATAGACATATATAATTGGTATTAAAAATCAGCATTTTTTGTTATAAATAATTAATTATTACAACATTTGTAAGGTAAAACAAAAAAGTTTTAAATAGAAAATTTTATTAGTTGATATATTTAAGTAGATCTTTTTTTCAGTGTAAAAATAGAGCAAGATCAGGAATTTTATTACAATTTGAAATTATTATTAAATTTCGCCAACGGTCTTGTTGTTGTTTTTACATTTAGTTTTTATTTTACAAATTTAAGAAAACCGCTAAAAAATGTATTTTATTTTTAAAACTGGTATTTTTTATACTTATAATGAAACTCAGTTTGCATACATATTTAAAGTAACTTGATTGATCATATCACAATTTTAAAAAAATGAATGAAAAACTTAAACAATTTTCGACCAAAACATACAAATGTTTAACATTTAAAAAATATATAAAAATCATTATATTTAATAAATTTATGATCTTAACATATTTTATGAAAGATAGCTTTTATAATATTTAAAAACTATTGTTTTTTTATATTAAACATTATTTTTATGTTAAAATGAACTTTTTTCAAATGATTATTTTCATCATGTTTTAAAATTTCATATATTTATTTATAATAATTTTAATTAATTTTACTGAAAAATGTGCTTTCAAATTTATGAACTTTTATTTTTTAAATGTGATTTTAATTAAATAAATGATCATCACATACAAAACTCAAATGTCTGTTTAATATTTAAAAATTAAATTTAAAAATTTAAACGAGTAGAGATATCTAATGGAAATTTTGTTATAATATAGATAAACTTATCCTTAATTTAACAACTCCCACTTTTTCATATCAAAATCCCCATTAGGGAAAAATGAGGAGACCGTTGCTCAAAGTACTTAAGGTTTTACTTTACACGCATTTACGTCAAGATTTCTTTTGAAAACATAAAGAAAATTCTAAAGGACAAAAAAATAATAATAATAACAATAAAACAAATATTTTGAAAGTGATGATATTTTAAAGTGATAAAATAACGTGATATTTTCTCTTTTTTTTAAGTATAAAATTCAGTTTAATACTCGTATTACTTTTTATCAAATCGATATATTTATACGATTCTTGCAGCAGTATTATTTAGAATTTTGTAAGGAATCTAGTAGTCATTTTAAAATATTTTAGGAGCCAGATTATGTCCGCCAACCGCCTTACCAGAAACATTGGTCAAAAAATCATCATTTGGACAATTAAAAATCATAATTTTTCTATAAAAATCATCAAAACTATTTTTATGATACAAGGTTAAACTCCCTACTATTAGAAAACTACTTTTTATATCTGTATGATTACTGTGTATATCGTTTCGAAACAAAACTTTTCTAAATAAATTGCACAAGTTCAAAGTATTTTTTATGAATTCCTAATAAAGGAATATTTCAGCACTCAAACTGAGTGATCGAATTTCAGCAATAATATTTTGGGAAGTCTATATTTCATTATTCTCCCAAGCATCACAAAAATATTTTATAAATTAATATTGGACAAAAACTAAACTCGTCTCACAGTGAACTAAACTCATATTAAAATTGGTAAAAGTAGAACGAAACTAGATACAAAGATGAAATTTTGTATATGTGTAGACATTGACCGTCTATTTATAAAAAGTTTTTAAAATTAAAAAAATTTTTTAATATTTTACTTATATTGGATTAATAAATTGCCAAAAATACCCTCCTTATATATATTAAGTTTTATAAGAGTACATACATCTTTTGATATATTCATTGTAGTCATAGCGTTTATTGGTAATAATAAAATAATTTAAATTTACTTTATTTTTTTAACTTTTTTTGTCTTCTAATCATATTTATATGCAATTTATTTTATTTAGGGACGAGTCATTTATTATATTTATGTTATTTATTTCTGTAAAAATCAGTGTAGATATGTATTATAAAAATTTACAAATGTGTTGGTTTCCTGAATGATTAACCGTTAAATAACATTATTCGCATTTATTTTTTAATAAGAAATACCTAGTTTAGTAATAGTTATTAATACTGTTAATTGGGATAGAGGTTCCTCCGGTCTCTGCAGGATGTGCGAGCTAGAGACGGTGAGACATATTATATGTCACTGTCCATGTCTACAACTAAGTAGAGTAGGCAGAAATGGTTAGGCAGTCGATTCGTTGACGAATTTGACAGTATATCGAGGATAGATCTCGATAGATTAATAGGATTCGTCATGCGAATAGGCTGGCTAAGAGGGGGTCGTTGGCTTAGAGCGAAGGATATAGGACGGTAGTACTTTTCCTTTCCGGGTTTTTTTCTATTCTTTTCTATACTCTTCTTGGTCTCAGATTTTCTCTATTATTTTCCTTTTTTGGTCTTCTCTATAATTTCTACAAATGCTCTCTATATTCTCTACGAAGGGACTCACAATGGACTTCTAGGTCTCCGAGTGGATGCACAAGCACTCTTCTGAGTACTGTGCAACCCTTCTCTACCTACCTACCTACCAACCTATTAATACTGTTGCTTCGATTTTTGTGTTTCGATGTTGTTGATGACTGTTATTATAGAATTGGGCGGAATTATAGATTTTCATTAGTATTTTCATTAGTATTTTAGTATTTTCTTTTCAAATTTTTCTAATAAAATCACGATTGTTATGCAAAGGCATCCTAAAGTATATTAAGACTACATTCCTTGCAATTATTCATCTGTAATATATTGCAAATTTAATATTTTCAATTAAAGAATTAAAAACCATGAAACATTTAACACAAAATCCGTAATATGAATACTTTTTAAAATTAACATAGTTCAAAAGTTGGCATAGAAAACACATATAATTTAACTTGTGCTGTATAGAAATTATTTTAAAATACTTAAAACAATTTAGACTTAGGTTGTTTTCCATTGTGATTTTATATGTTGCTCCATTAAAGTTGACAATATTTTAGAAAATATTTAATATTCTGGCCAAAGTTGTATAATTTTTTTTCACAGTGTATAAGTAAATATTTTATGTTTTATTTGTCATATTGTTCTTTATGGGATTTTTAAAACTCTAATTAATAAAAAACAACTAAATATCCAAAATTTAATTTTTGCAAACTTTTTTTCCAAAACAGAATTTTGTTATCTAAAATTATAAAAATACTTAAAAAATTCCTTGAATTTAGAGTCGTCCTACTTTGCGCAGACTAATTGCACAATCAAAAACGAGACATATCTTGAATGCTGAAAGACAGCTATCATTTGATGTAAAGTTTGTTACTAAATTTTAAAATAAATTTTTGTACTTTTTTCCACTAGACAGTTCATTGTGTGCCGTTCTAAACAATACAAGAGTACTAACAAAATCTATGTGTAAGATCATATCCTTTTTATTACAGATTATGAGCATCCAAATTTGAAACCTTTTATAAGTGCTCTTGTATGAGCACTAACTAATTTTTCATCGCGAATTGATTGGCTTACGAACTTACGAAAGTATTATTGCTACTCTTGCGTTATCGTCGTTGGATAAATACATAGATATTTGACCTGGTGAGGAACCATGTAATAATCTATTTGGAATACTATAGGAAAGTGAAATTAAACAAACAGTTGAGGAGTAAGTACTTTATATGCTTCCTATGTGAATGTAGAGATTTTCTACTTTGAATCTGTGTAATTAAACTTTAAATAAAAAAATATATTATATATTCTGAAATGAAATATACGGATTTTTAAAGACATCTAACTAATCTGCGCGAGTCTTTAAAAACCGTTGCTCGTGTGATTAAAATAAAAATCATATTTTGTAAGAAAAAAATCATCAAATCATATTTGGATTAAAAAATCGTCAAAAATATGATAAACGCTGCCAGCAAAGTTTGAAAAAATGCCTCTTAAACTAAAAGAGATAATCTACACATGTGAGAATGTTTTTTGTAGGGATTTATATGATTGAAATCAAATCTTCAATTAGGTAGTCAACTATGTCCACGTAAAATTTTTCAGATATCTTTAAGGGGATCAGAAATTACAGAATTATTTAAAAAAATGCACAGTGCAACACGTGATATTAATTTGACATTGTTCTCTTCATCCAAATAACTTAGAACACTAAATTAGACTTCAGAAATTTTAACATTTATTGTTAAAATCATAAGTGTCACCAAAATTGGGAAGTATTTGCTGCAGAGAAAAAATATTAAAAAAAAAAAATAAAATAATTCAATGAATGAAGCAAGAAATTTTTGAATTCACAACTTAAAAAATAATTATATCACACAGATTTATAACAACTTTAAAAATACAAATTTTTAAAAAACTAAAATACTATAAATTTTTGATAAAAAAAAAGAATTTAATATATAAATTTCTCATGTACGTTTTCTCCTTCCCTTAAACCCAGGTCTACAACTGAGATTAACGCTGATATAATATGTGAGATAACGTCGGCAGAGGAGAGTAACCATTTTGTTTATATTATGTTAAATTTAAATAAGGGGTACACGTATTCTAATAAATCCTATAAGAAATCATTATTTTCAATCAGTCACAGAGTAAACATATCCTTTTTATTTAAGCAATTCACACTTTTTTAGCACAATTTTTATAAAAAAAAGTTTTTTTAACATGTAAAACAAACACTAAAAGGAAACAATTTTACAAAAAACATTGATTTTCAGTAATTTCCAAAATACACATGCACACACACAAACAAACTTTGTTCCAAAGTACTGGTAGACTCGGGCTCTTTGCTCTTGAGGGCAATTTCCGGACCTTCCTCTACCTCCACTTTAAAACCTTCGGGATAAGACATTCCCAAGATATCACCGATGGAGCAATAGGTTCCTTCGAACCTGTATATGCTCTTTTGGTGTTTCCTGCGAACATGCCTATTCCGTCCGTCTATCAGCGATAGGTCCTGCTTAGCCATCTTACTTAGTGCAACTATGGAGGCAATAAAGCCGTTTTTTGGTATATGTGAATTTTTTTATAAGATGGTTGTGTAGAGAATTCTCATTACAACAGTCTCATAATACATCTTATAATACTAATATTTGAATCTACACGTGATATAATTCTCTCAGAGAGCGAATTTGATACTCTCTGACACAAAAATCTTACATGTCATGTTACGTCTAGACGGGCTGTAACATGTAGTTGAAAATAAAATTGTTTTCCCGTTATTCTGCCGACGTTATTTCTAATATTAAGAAATGAAAATGTCTTTGTGTAGACGTAGAGTAAGTCAGTTAATTTTTGTTTGAAAATTGTTAAATCAGCTTATTAAAAACTAATAAATAATAATAAATTATTTTTCAATTCAAAAACTATTCACAATTTACAGAAACCAGACACTGGATTAAAAAATATTAACCTCAATCGATGAAATTGAAAATTAAAATTAAATAATTTGATATTTGAATGCAGGAATGTTAATCTGCAAATAAGAACTGTGCACGAAAATTTACCATGGCTGCGTTCTTGGATATTGATCGAATGGATAGTTCTTATGCTGAGCTTGGGTGGAATATGTTTAAGGAAACTGGTGACTAGAGGAACACCGCAAGTGGAAGAGCTCTCATCCCTGTTGTGGATATTGGCTGTCAACGTGATTCTGCGTCAGTTTGACAGTAAGGAACGAAGTATCGTGGCATATGCTGACGATGTGTTCATACTGGTGACAGGGAAATTTCTTCCCAGAATCAGTGAGATCATGCAGTCTGCGCTGGGTGAGGTGGCCACTGATAAAGGGTTGAGAGTGAATCCTGAAAAAATGGAGTTGGTTCTGTTCACTAGGATGTACAAGGTTGATTGGAATGGAACTGAAATTATCTGACTCAGCGAAATATCTTGGAGTATTTCTTGATAGTAAGTTGACTTGGAAAAGGAATGTTCACTTGTACCTGTAAGAACTCTATGGGGACTCAAGCCGAAGGTTGTGTATTGGATCTATGCATCGGTAATGAGACCAATTCTAACACATAGTTGTTATGTTTGGTGGCGGGCACTGGAATGGAAATGAGAAGTATACCACAGGCGGCTCTGGACGTCATAGTTTATCTCTTGTGAGAGGTATGGCTGCAAGGAGTCTGTAGAGTCTCAAGAAATTGTTACTATTAAAACTTTGGGATAAATCCTGTTGAGATGATTCCTAATAGGGAGGTATGGTCCGACACTGAGAGACTGTACGAAGGTTGTGCAGTATTTACAGGCGGATCAAAGTTGGATATTGGAACTAGTGCGGGTGTCTATATTATGGATACGAATGTAAAAAGCTCATTTATACTATCTGATGAACGTAGCGCTTTCCAGGCAGAGGTTTTTGGCATCTTAAAGGCCGCGGAATTGGTCAGACTAAACGTTGTGAGGGGTTCTGAAGTTACTCTCTATGTGGACGGGAGGGCGGCTCTGAAGGCTTTGGATACGCATTTGGTAAAATTCAGGCTAGTGGCCACCTGAAAGAGGTCACTGAGGAAGCTATTGGAACAGTACATAATGAGACTCTGCTGGGTACCAGGCCAACGCAATATATTTGGCAATGAAATGGTTGATGAATTGGCAAGGCTAGGCTCAGCGATGAATGTTTCGGAGAGTGAAACTAATGTGAAACTCCCACTGGGTTTCTTCTTTAGTAAGATCAATGAATGCATCTGCGCTAGAATCAGGCTTGGGGGACTAGAGTGGACTGTAAGGTATCAAGGGCGACATGGCCAAAGCTCAACGAGGCAGACACAAGTACTCCTTTGAGTTTGAGTAGGAAAAATTTAAGGACCATGATAGGTGTTATAACGGGCACTGCATGATAGGGAAGATGAAGTCTAAATGGGACGGTGGCAGTTCTGATGGTTGTAGAATGTGTGAGGACGTTGATGAGACCGAGTCTATTGAACATATTATGTGTTACGATTGCAATATAGTAGGATGAAATGGTTAGGCAGTCAATTTCTCGGCGTGTTATGTGACGTTCGGAATAGGAAGCTTGTAGATGTCATAGGCTTCCTTATGGGAATTGGTTCTCAGTGGGCTATTTTCTAAATCTTTCTTTTCTTTCTTCTAACTTACAATGGACCGAAATTGGTCTCTGGGTGGAGATGTGATACAAAAATATCACATCAACCTTCTCAATCTATCTATCTATCTATGGTACTTTGAAGGATTATTTACCATAATTAAATGATTGTTGAAGTTTTAGCCGATTTTCGTAATACATTTTTATATGAAATGTTCTCATATATATTGTAACGGTCCAAACTTCTCTTGGCCCATTCTCATAGAAGACGATTGCTACCTAAAATCCGGCCGTGCTCAGGGTAATGGGGTGGTGTTCTTGTCTTCCTCGAAAATGACTAAGAACCGATAAAATATAATTTAAAAAGGTAGCAATAACCTAACCAATGTTAACTAATAAAAAAAATAAATAATGAAATAAATGAATAAAATTAACTTCGGCCTAAAACTTCAAGGAAGAAGATGTTAGAACTTCCTTTGGATTCTTAACCCTTCCCAACCATGCTATCATAACCCTAATGAATTTTAGATAGCCCTAATATTACCCTAACTACCTGTCGATTAACCTTTCATGGAAATATTAAAATTTAGTTCGCCATTATATAAATTTCAAATTAAGTATTTATTTAAATTAAACATTATTAAAATATTTAAATTTATATTGTTAATGTGAAAAAATTATTTTTTTGATGTGTAGTGTAGTATTTATGTATATTAAATTTTGAATATTTTAAATTAAAATGTAAAAATTAGGGGTTGTTTTTAAGTATTTCTGATATAATAATTTTAATTTACATTATTATGTTAACAAAAGGATTTATTATTAAAATTAAAGTTTCCATTTAAAATATTTAAATAATTTAGAATTTTTTCTCTTTTTTATGTTAACAAAATTGTAAATTTAGTCATATCACTTACCAAACAATATCCAACGATGACAGCAGGCCTGATGTAATCTTGAATTTGATAAATAGGTTCGATGATATTGAAATTTTAATTCTCACTATCCATAATTTAAATTAAAAATTAAATATTCAAAATTGTGTAAAGTGTATTGATGTAGTGATATATATGTGTATTTATAAGTAAGTGTTAAAGTGTAATAAGTGTGTATATGTGTGTTTACATTATTTAAATAAAAATTACGTTAAATTAGTTTAAATTTAAGATTAAACAAATTTAAATTTGATTAAAACAAAGTTAAAAAAAATTTAAGTAAGATGAAAGTTAAATTAAGTTAAAAAAATTAAGTTAAAATTAAGTTAGGATTTAAAGTTAAGTTTTAAAAGATTTTAATTTATGTTCCAAAAGATTTTAAGTTAGGATTATATTAGATTTAAGAAAGATCAAATTTTATATAGAAAAGTAAGATTTGATTATTATGATGATTGATTAATTATGATGAGATGAATTAGATAAATTAATTTACGTTTAAAAGGAATTGTAGTTTAAGAAGATTAGGTAGTTTTAAGTCAATATTTTATGATTAGCGTAGATATGTTTCCGAAAAAAAAAAATATCTTGAAAATTGGACTGATTGGTGTATTAGGAGTTTCCACTTATAAAAATCTCGTATATGTGATTCCAACACTGTCCAATCTATACAAATTTAAATTAAATTATCAGTTATTTTCACTATTGTTATGTTCTCTTATAAATTCGCTTTTTCTCTTTCTTATTCTTGAAGTTGAAATGTTCCTTATCGGTATTCTTCCCAACAGATTGTTGCAGAATCTCCATTCACCCTTATTTTCCTATTATCCAAATTAAGCACAAAAATTTTATTCTATTTTCTGTATATTTAATATTCAGGTGGTCTTTTCTCCTCGATAAATTTGTACGAACGAAAAATATTAAAAACAAATTTTTTTTCTTCGTACAAAATTTTCAATGAATATACATTTAAAAAAAAAAATAAAATAATTAAAGTATTTTCAAACCTACTAAATATTTTTGATCATTTGGCCCTCACAAAATATATATATACATATATATATATATATATATATATATATATATATATATATATATATATATATATATATTATATATATATATTTTTTGTGAGAACATTTCATTTATATATATATATATATATATATATATATACTTCCAATAATATATTAAAATCATTTTTATAATCATTTCATTTCAGAGCAAATCAAATCATACGTGAACGTTCCGACCAAACAGCTTTATCCTTTATATATTTAGCAGCACCACCACAAATCAACACACCCGACTTTAACGAACGTAGTGCACGTTATATGGAATTGTTAACTGAACTAACAGCTGAATTACCTCCCACAATTTTAGTGCATGGTGTTAGCACTGTAACTTCCACTACTCTTTAAGAGCAAATAACTTTGATACAACTAAACTATAAAACAGTGATTATGTGTATAATATACAGAAAAATTTTAAGGAATTCACTCTAGAAACTCTTACTCAGACATCACTGAAATTAGTATTTATTGTTTACATAATTCTAATTATTAAAACAAACAAAAAATACTCTAAAAATAGCACTGTTTTATAGACATATATAATTGGTATTAAAAATCAGCATTTTTTGTTATAAATAATTAATTATTACAACATTTGTAAGGTAAAACAAAAAAGTTTTAAATAGAAAATTTTATTAGTTGATATATTTAAGTAGATCTTTTTTTCAGTGTAAAAATAGAGCAAGATCAGGAATTTTATTACAATTTGAAATTATTATTAAATTTCGCCAACGGTCTTGTTGTTGTTTTTACATTTAGTTTTTATTTTACAAATTTAAGAAAACCGCTAAAAAATGTATTTTATTTTTAAAACTGGTATTTTTTATACTTATAATGAAACTCAGTTTGCATACATATTTAAAGTAACTTGATTGATCATATCACAATTTTAAAAAAATGAATGAAAAACTTAAACAATTTTCGACCAAAACATACAAATGTTTAACATTTAAAAAATATATAAAAATCATTATATTTAATAAATTTATGATCTTAACATATTTTATGAAAGATAGCTTTTATAATATTTAAAAACTATTGTTTTTTTATATTAAACATTATTTTTATGTTAAAATGAACTTTTTTCAAATGATTATTTTCATCATGTTTTAAAATTTCATATATTTATTTATAATAATTTTAATTAATTTTACTGAAAAATGTGCTTTCAAATTTATGAACTTTTATTTTTTAAATGTGATTTTAATTAAATAAATGATCATCACATACAAAACTCAAATGTCTGTTTAATATTTAAAAATTAAATTTAAAAATTTAAACGAGTAGAGATATCTAATGGAAATTTTGTTATAATATAGATAAACTTATCCTTAATTTAACAACTCCCACTTTTTCATATCAAAATCCCCATTAGGGAAAAATGAGGAGACCGTTGCTCAAAGTACTTAAGGTTTTACTTTACACGCATTTACGTCAAGATTTCTTTTGAAAACATAAAGAAAATTCTAAAGGACAAAAAAATAATAATAATAACAATAAAACAAATATTTTGAAAGTGATGATATTTTAAAGTGATAAAATAACGTGATATTTTCTCTTTTTTTTAAGTATAAAATTCAGTTTAATACTCGTATTACTTTTTATCAAATCGATATATTTATACGATTCTTGCAGCAGTATTATTTAGAATTTTGTAAGGAATCTAGTAGTCATTTTAAAATATTTTAGGAGCCAGATTATGTCCGCCAACCGCCTTACCAGAAACATTGGTCAAAAAATCATCATTTGGACAATTAAAAATCATAATTTTTCTATAAAAATCATCAAAACTATTTTTATGATACAAGGTTAAACTCCCTACTATTAGAAAACTACTTTTTATATCTGTATGATTACTGTGTATATCGTTTCGAAACAAAACTTTTCTAAATAAATTGCACAAGTTCGAAGTATTTTTTATGAATTCCTAATAAAGGAATATTTCAGCACTCAAACTGAGTGATCGAATTTCAGCAATAATATTTTGGGAAGTCTATATTTCATTATTCTCCCAAGCATCACAAAAATATTTTATAAATTAATATTGGACAAAAACTAAACTCGTCTCACAGTGAACTAAACTCATATTAAAATTGGTAAAAGTAGAACGAAACTAGATACAAAGATGAAATTTTGTATATGTGTAGACATTGACCGTCTATTTATAAAAAGTTTTTAAAATTAAAAAAATTTTTTAATATTTTACTTATATTGGATTAATAAATTGCCAAAAATACCCTCCTTATATATATTAAGTTTTATAAGAGTACATACATCTTTTGATATATTCATTGTAGTCATAGCGTTTATTGGTAATAATAAAATAATTTAAATTTACTTTATTTTTTTAACTTTTTTTGTCTTCTAATCATATTTATATGCAATTTATTTTATTTAGGGACGAGTCATTTATTATATTTATGTTATTTATTTCTGTAAAAATCAGTGTAGATATGTATTATAAAAATTTACAAATGTGTTGGTTTCCTGAATGATTAACCGTTAAATAACATTATTCGCATTTATTTTTTAATAAGAAATACCTAGTTTAGTAATAGTTATTAATACTGTTAATTGGGATAGAGGTTCCTCCGGTCTCTGCAGGATGTGCGAGCTAGAGACGGTGAGACATATTATATGTCACTGTCCATGTCTACAACTAAGTAGAGTAGGCAGAAATGGTTAGGCAGTCGATTCGTTGACGAATTTGACAGTATATCGAGGATAGATCTCGATAGATTAATAGGATTCGTCATGCGAATAGGCTGGCTAAGAGGGGGTCGTTGGCTTAGAGCGAAGGATATAGGACGGTAGTACTTTTCCTTTCCGGGTTTTTTTCTATTCTTTTCTATACTCTTCTTGGTCTCAGATTTTCTCTATTATTTTCCTTTTTTGGTCTTCTCTATAATTTCTACAAATGCTCTCTATATTCTCTACGAAGGGACTCACAATGGACTTCTAGGTCTCCGAGTGGATGCACAAGCACTCTTCTGAGTACTGTGCAACCCTTCTCTACCTACCTACCTACCAACCTATTAATACTGTTGCTTCGATTTTTGTGTTTCGATGTTGTTGATGACTGTTATTATAGAATTGGGCGGAATTATAGATTTTCATTAGTATTTTCATTAGTATTTTAGTATTTTCTTTTCAAATTTTTCTAATAAAATCACGATTGTTATGCAAAGGCATCCTAAAGTATATTAAGACTACATTCCTTACAATTATTCATCTGTAATATATTGCAAATTTAATATTTTCAATTAAAGAATTAAAAACCATGAAACATTTAACACAAAATCCGTAATATGAATACTTTTTAAAATTAACATAGTTCAAAAGTTGGCATAGAAAACACATATAATTTAACTTGTGCTGTATAGAAATTATTTTAAAATACTTAAAACAATTTAGACTTAGGTTGTTTTCCATTGTGATTTTATATGTTGCTCCATTAAAGTTGACAATATTTTAGAAAATATTTAATATTCTGGCCAAAGTTGTATAATTTTTTTTCACAGTGTATAAGTAAATATTTTATGTTTTATTTGTCATATTGTTCTTTATGGGATTTTTAAAACTCTAATTAATAAAAAACAACTAAATATCCAAAATTTAATTTTTGCAAACTTTTTTTCCAAAACAGAATTTTGTTATCTAAAATTATAAAAATACTTAAAAAATTCCTTGAATTTAGAGTCGTCCTACTTTGCGCAGACTAATTGCACAATCAAAAACGAGACATATCTTGAATGCTGAAAGACAGCTATCATTTGATGTAAAGTTTGTTACTAAATTTTAAAATAAATTTTTGTACTTTTTTCCACTAGACAGTTCATTGTGTGCCGTTCTAAACAATACAAGAGTACTAACAAAATCTATGTGTAAGATCATATCCTTTTTATTACAGATTATGAGCATCCAAATTTGAAACCTTTTATAAGTGCTCTTGTATGAGCACTAACTAATTTTTCATCGCGAATTGATTGGCTTACGAACTTACGAAAGTATTATTGCTACTCTTGCGTTATCGTCGTTGGATAAATACATAGATATTTGACCTGGTGAGGAACCATGTAATAATCTATTTGGAATACTATAGGAAAGTGAAATTAAACAAACAGTTGAGGAGTAAGTACTTTATATGCTTCCTATGTGAATGTAGAGATTTTCTACTTTGAATCTGTGTAATTAAACTTTAAATAAAAAAATATATTATATATTCTGAAATGAAATATACGGATTTTTAAAGACATCTAACTAATCTGCGCGAGTCTTTAAAAACCGTTGCTCGTGTGATTAAAATAAAAATCATATTTTGTAAGAAAAAAATCATCAAATCATATTTGGATTAAAAAATCGTCAAAAATATGATAAACGCTGCCAGCAAAGTTTGAAAAAATGCCTCTTAAACTAAAAGAGATAATCTACACATGTGAGAATGTTTTTTGTAGGGATTTATATGATTGAAATCAAATCTTCAATTAGGTAGTCAACTATGTCCACGTAAAATTTTTCAGATATCTTTAAGGGGATCAGAAATTACAGAATTATTTAAAAAAATGCACAGTGCAACACGTGATATTAATTTGACATTGTTCTCTTCATCCAAATAACTTAGAACACTAAATTAGACTTCAGAAATTTTAACATTTATTGTTAAAATCATAAGTGTCACCAAAATTGGGAAGTATTTGCTGCAGAGAAAAAATATTAAAAAAAAAAAAAATAAAATAATTCAATGAATGAAGCAAGAAATTTTTGAATTCACAACTTAAAAAATAATTATATCACACAGATTTATAACAACTTTAAAAATACAAATTTTTAAAAAACTAAAATACTATAAATTTTTGATAAAAAAAAAGAATTTAATATATAAATTTCTCATGTACGTTTTCTCCTTCCCTTAAACCCAGGTCTACAACTGAGATTAACGCTGATATAATATGTGAGATAACGTCGGCAGAGGAGAGTAACCATTTTGTTTATATTATGTTAAATTTAAATAAGGGGTACACGTATTCTAATAAATCCTATAAGAAATCATTATTTTCAATCAGTCACAGAGTAAACATATCCTTTTTATTTAAGCAATTCACACTTTTTTAGCACAATTTTTGTAAAAAAAAGTTTTTTAACATGTAAAACAAACACTAAAAGGAAACAATTTTACAAAAAACATTGATTTTCAGTAATTTCCAAAATACACATGCACACACACAAACAAACTTTGTTCCAAAGTACTGGTAGACTCGGGCTCTTTGCTCTTGAGGGCAATTTCCGGACCTTCCTCTACCTCCACTTTAAAACCTTCGGGATAAGACATTCCCAAGATATCACCGATGGAGCAATAGGTTCCTTCGAACCTGTATATGCTTTTTTGGTGTTTCCTGCGAACATGCCTATCTCGTCCGTCTATCAGCGATAGGTCCTGCTTAGCCATCTTACTTAGTGCAACTATGGAGGCAATAAAGCCGTTTTTTGGTATATGTGTATTTTTTTGACAGTTCATTTTATAAGATGGTTGTGTAGAGAATTCTCATCACAACAGTCTCATAATACATCTTATATTACTAATATTTGAATCTACACGTGATATAATTCTCTCAGAGAGCGAATTTGATACTCTCTGACACAAAAATCTTACATGTTATATTACGTCTAGACGGGTTGTAACATGTAGTTGAAAATAAAATTGTTTTCCCGTTATTCTGCCGACGTTATTTCTAATATTAAGAAATGAAAATGTCTTTGTGTAGACGTAGAGTAAGTCAGTTAATTTTTGTTTGAAAATTGTTAAATCAGCTTATTAAAAACTAATAAATAATAATAAATTATTTTTCAATTCAAAAACTATTCACAATTTACAGAAACCAGACACTGGATTAAAAAATATTAACCTCAAACGATGAAATTGAAAATTAAAATTAAATAATTTGATATTTGAATGCAGGAATGTTAATCTGCAAATAAGAACTGTGCACGAAAAATTAGTACATACAATTCATCTTATAAAAATGAAACCAATGGGTCAAATTTTGATTTTATTATATATATATGTATATGAAATATATAAAATATCCTCTATAAGAGCTTTATTGCGTTTTTTTAAGTTACTTTTTTGTTGAAATGAGTCCAATTCTTTTTAAAATCTATTTTTCAGCTTTAAGTATTTTTTAAATATTTTCTTAGTATGACCCAATACACTTAAAATGGACAGATTTCTGAACAGTTTAGTGGATTGGCCTCCTTTGGTACGTAGCAGTATCATTTGTATGATATCACTCAGTTACTTTTTTGTTGTAATAACGAGAAGATAGATGAGGCCAATAAAATTAGAATCCGTTGTAATTTCTAATGATAGGAAGGAACGCACTTTTTTCTGACGGCACTTGTTTGGGTACATTTCTCTCTTAAAAGTGTCATTTGTTATAAATGAAGCGCTTTTTTTCCCACATGTACAAATGTCTTGCTAGACCAAAAGTAAATTCCGCAATTTCGATTTTTTTATACGAAATTTATCTCATACATTCTCATAATATCTTTGATATGAAATTCATGACCAGGATAATGTAGAAAGATAATGTAGAAAGTACATACTTTTTATCAACCTTTAGGCAGCATTCACATTTTTGAAAAAATTAGTTTCAGTAATTTGCATCCTCCCTTTTGCTTTCACATTTTTTCCAGCATTCCAATTAAGAACTTTTTTAATTCGTGGGCCTTTTTTAAGTTTTTTGATAAAAGATACAAAGGAATTTAAAGAATGAACCATATTCCACCCAGAGATGCAGATATTTTCTTTTAAAATTCGTATTATTTTGTCTACGATCCTAAAGTCTGAAAATCAACTTTTTCTTCGGTTATCAGGGTTCTTTTCGGTGATCATGAATTCTTTGCATTTTTTATAACACAAAAAACTGAATTTCCCAACTCACTTGCACTCCTAGCAATTTTTTTATTGCTCGACATATGTTAATTATAAATTTGAATTATGCGTTTGTATGAATTTTATTAAATTTTCATTTTAAGAACAACTAATTATTCTATACAACAAAATTTAACACATAGTTACTGTGAGAATAATAATAAATGTATAATACGTATAATAAAGGTTATAAACCTTAAAGTATGCACGAATTTTTTCGTTCGCTGCCCTTATATTACGAAGTTTAATGGAAAACGAGTCCTTATATATGAAATACTTTTTTAAGAGAGCTTTTAAACTGGGTAAGAAGAAAGGATTATTTAAATTCTTATTCCGTGGTCAATTAAAATTATAATAACAATTATTTTTACTATTAAAAATATTAAGTAATTATCAAATTCTTTTAAATTTTAATTAGTTCTTTAACCCAATTTAGGTGGGAATGTTTTACTGATCATGTTCTTTAAAATTATTTTTTATTTAAATTATTGTATTATTCTTTTCGACTTTATTCCAACTATTGCAAAAAATCCCGTCCAATTAAATTTTCGCTACTTTTTTTACCTCCAAATAAAGAAATTTCTAGGAATTTCTTTATAACTCACCTTCTTTTAACAGAGTTTTTAACGCCAAGCATAACTAAAATATACAAATGACTACAAATTATGTATTTCACACGCAATTTCCCATATACAAAACAATAAAATTAAACTAGAGAAGCATCTGGAAAACAATAGTTAACACAGATGATATCGGCAATGATCTGAGTGATCTTGATTTGATCGATTGTATTCGTTGTCAAAATGCCACGCGACCGCAAAAACTATCTTAAAATACTACTGAAATTTTACAAAAATCATACAATAGTGCGAATTCAATAGAAATAGTTTGATACAAAAGAAGGTTTAAGCGATAATTATAGGTTACCTAAAGGTTGAGTAACGCCTTAACAATATTTGTATGAGAATTAAACGGAGTGTAAGTAAATTCTAATTAGCGGCAAAAGAGCTATAAAGTGAGGGAGAGTTTAATTTTCATAAAAGTACAAAGAGTAAGGAGAGTAAAAATAAATTACCTGTAAAAGTCTTTCGTGTAAACGAATGTATATGGATGTATGTAAAAAATCGTCCATGTCAAAATAGTGACAATAGAATAAAGATCATATAAGGCGTGTTTGATTTAAATTTTGACTTTTTGATTTTCTACTCTTCAGTTATGGCTTTTGTTTGAAACTAAAAACATAGAATTCAATTCTATTCTTCTCAGTTTATTTTTGGTCGATTGTGTTTGGATCAACAATAGATTATTGTGGCTTAACAATAGTTAAACTAATGATAATCATGAGAGGATATTTTAAGTTTTTATAAAAAAATACAATGATCTTTTGTATGATCATTTTGTTGTGCACATTATACGATGGCGCTAAATTCATGAAAATACACTTTATGCTTCTTTTAAGGTGTTTCAATGCATGAAGTAAAGTATTTTTCTTTAAAAATATTGTTTATAGAATCACTTGCTAAAACGCTCTTTTCACAATTGCCAAGCACTTGTTGCAAAATTCTATTGTTTACAAATGTCCTTTGTTTCATAATTCTTTTGAAATTTTCTCACGTTTATTGTTGGTTCCTGTAGAACAATCAATTGTTTGCTTTCTTTTTATTTTTAATCCTTCTTAATCCTGATTTTGGCAATTGGTTTTTTAAATAATATTAGCAGTATTTATTTATGTAAAAATTATATAATTTATGTTTTGTTTTAAAAATATTTCTTTATCATATTTAATGGCATTAAAAATTTACATTGTTTATTTTCTGTGAATAACATTATTTGTATTGTTGTGATTAGAAAACTTAAAGAGGAGAATTCTTGGTAATGAGAGCAACGAATGGTTTTAGTCATCCATATGTAGATGTATATAAATATAATTCAAATTGTGATCTAAACAGTTCTTCAAATTTGTTTTAAAACCATTATATCTGAAATATTTTTCATAATTTTTTAATATTATTAAAATCTGCCATCTCTCCTATTTCTGTTCAAAAATAAAATTTTTTATGAAAAAAAAAAAATAAATAAATAAATAAATAAAAATCTATTCTATAAGCAAACCAGGGCAGATAAAACAAAAAGGATAAAACTCTGTGATCATCCATATTTCCTACATTAAAATGACTTTTATATGAAAACACGAAAACCGATTTTAAAGATAAACCAGAGCAGATAGAGCAAAAAAATTAAAGTCTGTGATCACTCATGGTTTCCTCTAGAGCTTCTAGTTTCATTATGAAATTCATTTAGTTTTTCATATTAAAAAGCGATTTTTGGTAAGAAATTAAGTGTTCACAGATTTTCTTATGATATGAGATTTTAGTTTTTCATATAAAAAAAAAAAATTGATTTTTGATGGGAAATAAAGTGATCACAGATTTTCATTCTTCTCGTTCTAGCTCCTCTAGTTTTCTTATATTATGAGATTTTAATTTTTCATATAAAAAATAGATTTTTGATGGAAAATATAAGTGATCACAGATTTTCATTATTTTTGCTCTAGCTCACCTAGTTTTTTTATAAAATGCAATTTTAGATTTTCATATAAAAATAAATTTTTGGTAGAAAATATAAGTGATCATAGATTTTCATTTCATAGCGCCTCTACTTCTTTATAAAATGAGGTTTGAGATTTTCATATAAAAAATTGATTTTTGGTGGAAAATATAAGTGATCACAGATTTTCATTATTTTTGTTCTAGCTCATCTAGTTTTCTTATAAAATGCAATTTTAGATTTTCATATAAAAATAAATTTTTGATAGAAAATATAAGTAATCATGGATTTTCATTTCATAGCTCCTCCGTTTCTTTATAAAATGAGATTTTAGATTTTCTCATAAAAAATCATTGTTTGATGGGAAATATAAGAGATCACATATTTTCATTCTTTCTGCTCTAGATTCTCCAGTTTACTTATAAAATGAGTTTTTAGTTTCTCATATAAAAAATCGTTTTCTGGTGGAAATAGAAGTGATCACATATTTTTATGCTTTTTGCTATAGCGCCTCTATTTTCCTTACAAACGCAATTTTAAGTTTTCATATAAAAAATAGATTTTTGATGGGAAATTAAGTGTTCACAGATTGTCATCCTTTTTGCTCTAACATCTTTAGTTATAAATATATTCATATAAAATATGTTCATATAAAAAATAGATTTTTGGTTAGAAATACAAATGATCACAGATTTTCATTCTTTTTGCTGTAACTCCTCTAGTTTTCCTATAAAATAAGATTTTAGATTTTCATATAAAAAATATATTTTTGGTGGAAAACAGAAGTGACACAGACTTTCATTCTTTTTGGTCTAGCGGCTCTAGTTTCTTTATGATTTGAGATTTTTCGTGTAAATAAGCTTTTTAGTGAGAAATATAAGTGATCATAAGATTTTCATTCTTTTTGCTGTAGTGCTTCTAGTTTCCTTATAAAGTTATACATATTTGAGTTTTTCATTAAAATAAATTTTCGTGGGAGATATTAGTGATCACCAGGGCAACCAAAAATGTGCTCTAAAAAAGTGCTTTATGTGCATAAAAAATGGTTTTAAAATCGGAATATGTCGTTAAAATTACAAAATATATTCTTAAAATATTTTTTTTCTGGCTAAATTTTAAATTATCTGCAAATTAATTTAATTTTTTTAGTAATTGCTAAAAAAGCCTTAAACATTGTGTTAGATAATTACAAAATTTGTATCAATTTGTAAGATGAAAATTACGTATATGAAAGTAAAATGAAAGTTTCTCTAATAGCAAATTATGTAAAAAATTCTATTAAGTGCAAAATATGCAAAATTTTTCTCTTAAGTGTAAAATATGCAAAATTATACTCTTTAGTGTAATATATGAAAAATCATACTCTTAAGTATAAAATTTATTTTTGTTTGGAAAAATCTAAGCGTTTGGAGTAAAAAAAAATCTGCAGATAGCTCTTATTGAATACAAGCCCCCGATATAAACATTTATAACGTTCGTTTAAAAATATTTAATTTATATTCACTTTTAAGTCGATTATATTAATTTCTTTACACCTATTTTGCCATTATTGCACAATATTAAAATTAATTTCTTTCTTTAAATTTTAGTAGAAAGTATTTCCTTTAATTTAAAGCAAAGCCTTAACAGAAGAGAATGTAAAAATTGCATGATTGTGGTTATATATAATGCAGTTTTTTTTATTTCTTTGTTTACATGCATGTGGTTTCTTAAAATTCGCCCAAAATTGTAATGCTGACCCACATTTATTAAAAATTTCACAAACAAAATAAATAAAATCTCACTAAACTGAAATATGAAAATATTTACTGATTTTATAATTGTTTTATGGTCACTTACTATTTATTTTAACTTTCAAAAAATAAAAATAAATAAAAGTTCTACTAATATGATAATAAAAATAAGTATGATAATAAAATAAGTATGATAATAAAATAAGTATATAATAAGTGTGATCTGTATAACACTTTTAATGATAAAACTATATGACATTATTGTCATTTGAAAACTGGTAGGCGCGAGCGTTTAAATTTATAACATTGAACAGCCGCTAAATTAAATTTTATACTTCAAACTTTGCCGACATAAGATACGAATCAAAATTTTTCTAATTGCAACATTCAATTGAATTGAAGTGACACATTACCAAACGCTATATCAGGGAATAGAGAGAAAACAATTCTATAGCATAAATTTCAATTAACTGAAGGATCAACAATGACACTAATGTCCTTTTCGTACGTGTTGTTGTCCTACCGTTTTTTTTTTTTTTACAATAACGACTTCTGGTTAACACAAAGTGTTAATTGTTTAGCAGGTAAATGATGAAAATACAGCAGACTTAACAAAATACTCCTATCCCAAGACGTTTGAAATATTTTTATTTTGTTAGAGTCATAGTACGTGTATCAAAAGAAGTGATCACATAAATATTAAACACCAAACTATTATGTGACATTTATGACTTCTTTTGAAAGTGAATAAACAAAAAACTTGTGTTATCTTAATGAGGTCGTATCATGTTGCGTCATTGTTTTCTAATAGTACGATCGATCACAATGAATGAAAGGACAAAGGACTATTTTATAATCTTTTTTTGAAATAATGCGGAACAAATCTTTGAGTGTCACCAAATTGGAAAATTTTGTGTAAATAAATATGTTCTGGCTGTATTTATTGTTAATGGCAATTTCATTGAGAAATTATGATAAAAAATGTTAGCTTTATAGGTGCGTTTCTAACAATGTTTAAATCAGATTTGCTATGTATTCCGAATGAATAAATTTTTAAATATTCAGAAATTAAATCCTTCAACATTTTGATTTTTCAAACGGAATTATTAGTAATATCCCGCAGATTAGAATTATTAGTATTTTGACGGCTATTTTTTTTTAATTTTCCAAACACTTTTTGCGAACAAATAATGATTTAAAATTTCAAATTAGTTGTATAGTTTTAATTTTAAAGATAATTTCTGTACAGTTCGTAGTATCATTTAATTAAATTCAACCGTAAAAACACTCTAACCACTATTAGTTGTTTCAAAAAATAATTGTAATAAAAATTAATTCAGCAAGATGTCTTTCAAATCAAAATGTTAATTTATACACAAAACGGTCCATATTTATTTATAATCTGTACCACAACAAGTGGTGTAGGTATTATGTGTTTGTACTAATGTTTGTAACAAACATAATGGTCGGACCCTAACCTTAAAGTATGCCTTTAGAAGTGATTTAACGATGTTCTTCTGTCCGTCTGTAAATCTCTTGCCCACATGAAATTTAAAACGCGTGAATTTTTTGATATTGAAATGGTTATAATAGATCAATTATTTCACCTAGCCCAAATGTCCGTATATCGATAAAAATTCAGCAAAAGTACATCTTTTAGAATCGTTACTCCCATAAAAGTTTGCACTAATAAATAAGTTTCTGTTAAGTATAACTTGTACTATTAAACATTTCATCGTAGCTCCCATAAAAGGATCTGGCCGAAAATCATTTAAACAATTTAGACAAGGCGGTACTTGCCCGTCTTTCTTCATATTTATTACGAATCTACTATTTAATTTTAATAAGCAATTGCATAAAACATACAAAAACATATTTTTGGATCAAACTTATAACTAAAAGTAACCTTTAAATTTATGACAGATTAAATTCTAAAACGCTTCCCAATGGTATTTCATCAAGTCAGTCTGTAGGTCCTATTGATTTTCGCTACTTTCCTAAAAATGGTTTTATTATGCCATTGAGTTGGAAGTTGTAAACCGAGTTGGATCGTTTGGTATTACTCGTTACATAGTGCAACAAAAATAAAATTGCCTCAGTAGTTGTAACGAAAAATAAAAGTATACCAGTAGTCTCACAAAACCTCCAAAGGGTGTTAAAGTTAGTTCGAACTTTTTTATGGCCTCTGCGTGTTCGAATTTTTTGAAGCCCTTTTTTCAAGGTTGACAACCGATACAAAAAAGTAAAAAGGTATTGGTATATTGGATTATTTCGGTAAGGGTTTTTTAACGGTATTTCAGCGGTATTCGAAGTTGTTTCGGTAATAGTATTTTAAAGGTTTCAGAAATTTCGAAGATATCTGTTAACAACGATGAAATATAAAGTGGAACCAAGTATTAAAAGATTGGGCTAGAATAATCATAACATTCATGTTATTTTATTTTAAATAATTATTTTATATCAACGATAATAATAACGATAATAGCATTTTATGGGTAACGATAATTTGTTTTATTTTGGTAACGGTATTTTAGTGTTAATGGTATTATGGGTTGTTTCAGTATCGGTATTTTAATGGTAATGGTATTTTTAGTTATTGCGGTAACGGATTTTTGGCGTTATCGGTATTTCGAGCTATTTCAGTAACGGTATTTTAGGGGTAACGGTAGTTAAGTTGAATAGGTGTTTTAGCGGTTACGTTTGCCAACCTTTGTTTTTATACCCTACACCACCATAGGTGGTTGGGTTATTATGTGTTTTGTGCTGATGTTTGTAACGCACAGAAAAAAATCAGTAAAACAATCGACTCAGAATCATTTTTTGAGTCGATTTAACGATGTTCTTGCATCCATCTGGCTGGCTGGCTGTCCATGTAAACCTCGTGCACAAAGTACAGGTCGCAATTTTGAAGATAAATCAATGAAATTTGGCACGTAGGACTTTCATGACACCAGGAAAGTTCATTATTTAACCTGGTCCCCACACAAAATATCCTCCCGGAATAGGGGTTTAACGATCATAAATGCCTCAAATATAGCAATATTTTAATGAAATTCGGTGTAAGGATTTTCTTCCGAAAATCTATTTAACGTCCATAAATCACATACATATGTTAGTGTCAAGTTTATATTTGATACAAATAAGTGTTATATAAGTAGAAATCATAGTGACAAGTTTTATGAAGATTGCTCCATAATTTGCCATAGGTCTCATATAAGCCCGAAAGTGAATCACCCTAAAGTGCATAAATTCATATAAATGTTAGTATTAACTTAATATTCTGTATTCGTATATTTTATTTTACACTTAGTAAAAGTATCGGTCCACAATTGTCCACATGTCTAATATAAGACCCCACCACGAATTTTAATTGACATATCATATGGTCGGGCTTGACCATATTCTTACTTGTTTTTTAATATGATTGGAAATAAAAAAATGCTTACATTATTTAATATAAATGTTATTATGTGTAATTGTTGTTTTATAGAGAATTGCCATATTTATACTCACACTCTTTTTACGCCCATTTTTGTCACGATATTGTTTGCTTTTTTTGACCTGACATTAAACTAGTCAAGCAATTAAAATTAAATTTGGCACATATGGGTATCCTTGAAGGAAGTACTAACTGGATGCTTCTTAGTAAACAAATTTTAATGAAATTTGGTACATAGCACAGTGTGAGATTTTTATGATTTAGCCGGCCAAAAGTAAATTTTTGGTTATTGAATTTGATGAAAAAACGATTTGTATGTATATTTTAAAAACTGTATGTAGACAACAAAAACGAAAAAAATCTCACATTTCGCATACAATAACTGTGTAACAATGTTTCAAAGTGGGATATTTTTTAGGCGTTAAAAACTCAAAAAGATTGCTGAATATTGCTTATCTTTGAAACACCATAACATTTTATTGGAACCGAATATTTCCAAAATTTTTTTATTAGTAGCCTTTTTTTAGGAACTTTATCATATTTAAATATATAACATTTAGGGTTTTTTATGACAATTTATTAAATCAAGACCTATTTACGAAAGGCTAAATGTGATTCAATTGCTTTCTTTAAAGTACAATTTTTTTCATTTGCGCGTACTTGAAATCAAATTAGTTTTAAACTATAATTGAACATATAGATTAAAGGTTTGAAGAAAATCAGCGCTTATTCCTGCTTCTTCACCTTTTTTTACAGGAACAAAATGAAAACCCAGATAGTTTTCTGATACCTAAAATTTATTTTCGTAGAGTTTCATTTCGATTTCATATTTTTTCAAGAATTTAGGATCAATGTAGTGATTCTGAGGGGGATGAAGTGAATGAGTTGATTGCTACGCAGAAAAAACTTTTTGGATTTGGGTAATAGTAGTACTTATTTCACACGTTACTTAGTAAGTAGTGATCATTTCAAATGCCGTTATTTTCGAAAGCCAAATAAGTACCTGCTGGTAGTGATATTAATAACTACTTATTTATACCATTATTTTCAGTAATAAAATCACTACATACTGGCAAAGACCTTTACAACTACAACTTATGGAATACTGCGATCACTTCAATTAAGTAAAACATTCTTAAATTGGATCGGCATCAAACTAATGCTCCGTAAAAACAAACAGTTATATTTTTTGTTTTTCAATTTCACCAATTTTTTTTTTTTTTTTTTTTTATTTCGCAAAAACACTATTTTCGCTTAGAAAAATAATGTAAAATTTGTTTTCTGGCCTCTGTTAGTTTTTGAGTTACTGTGGTAAGTAAAAACAGGTATATATTTTTGAGTACCCCTGAAGTAGAAAAATAACTACATGAATTTGTGAATAACTCGAACAAAAATAAATAATTATTCAGGCAGAAAGTAAGTGGTCTTTTTTAGGCTCCAATATTACCTGTTAACTTACCAGAAAAGCAAAGTGTTTGCTGGGTATATATAAAATATAATTTAAAACAGTTTCTAACTCAGTAATGCCAAAATTAGAATTTTAGCATAATTCCATTTTGAGATATATTTAACGTATGCGGAATAAAATTACAACAAAATTTTCGGTGTTGGTTAAAAACAGCGTACTTATGATAAAGATATTTTATTACCAATTTTGGTGGTCATCCAACACATTCTCATAATACTGAATTTATTAAGAATCTGACTTCTGGTTTCTTGAAAATGTTAATAAAAAGCGAACTATCTTGAAATAATATTTGTAGATTTTTTCATTTTTTTATATATACACTACCATAAAATAATTCATACTTTAACTTAGATGGCAATGATAGTCAAATATTTTTTTTTTTTGGATAGGTATAAAACCATTGATAGAAATAATACACAAATGATGGTCTAAAAATTTTTCAAGGAAAAGAATGTGAATGGATTAAAACCAATTTGTGGTGAACATTTTCTGACCAATTCTAAAATCTAATTTGAATTTAATGTTTTAGTAACTGCGTACTTATGATTAATATATTTCATCATTCATTTTGGATAGTCACATGTTTTCTAATTATAATGCGCAAATTTGCATGAAAATCGGAATTCTAGTTTCTTCAAAATATTAACACAAAGGAACTACCTTAACAAAAAAATTTTTTTTTTTTTATTATATTCATATTTACCTTTAATAAAATGATTTAGATTTTAACTCAGGTGACAATGAGTATCAAAGAAATTTAGTTTTTCGATAGATATAAATCCATTGATAGAAAAAGTATAAAAATTAATGCCAACAATTTTTCGAAGAAACAATTTTTATGGATCAAAGTCAATTTGTGGCGAATTTTAAACTTTTTAAAATTCTGATTTGACTGCATTTTTTGATTAATATATCAAGCTGTATAATGCAGAGGAGATGGATTTAATAAAAGACATATCGAAGTATATTATACAATAACGATATATCTTCTAAACTACTTTAATATCTGAATATAACGATAGGATGATTTTGTGGGATGGGAAAAATCTCTAACAAGTTTTGGAGAAATTTAAATAGAGGAGAGTTTGTAGAATTCTTTCGACAAAATTGCAAGGCAAACTAGAATATAATAACCGAATAACAGGTTCGAAAAGCTCAAACATCGAGCTTTTAAACTTATCATGAAAAAGGCCTTCAGAACTGATTCAAAAATACACAAAAGTAATTCATATTTTGGAAATATAAAAATAATATAATAGGTTATAATTTTAAAAAATATAAGATTTATGTTAATTTTTTGAGAAAATTTAACATTTTTAATTTTTTTGCAATTTTATTTCTCATATGTTAATTTGGGACACAGAAGAATTTTACCTGATTCAATGAAACAACAAAATAAAGAGGTAGATAATTACCAAAATTAGACCTATGTATAAAGGGACATGGTATGCCGCTGATGTGAAGGTATTTCATAGCTATGACAATAACATTGAAAAAAATTTGCTGCGACATGATTTGGATGAACTATTTCAATGGTGCGTGCTTAATTTAATGGAACTCAATTTAAAAAAATGTAAACATATGCGTTTTTCAAGAAATGATAACGCTTTATTTAACTTTTCACTGGGTGGACATCAACTTGAATTGGTTATGGAATTTTCAGATCTTGGAATACTTTTGGATCCTAAATTAAATTTCAAGAAACACATATATAAGATGGTAAACAAAGCTCGCGGTGTATTGGTTTTTATAAAACGATGGGCCAAGGAGTTTACTGAACCAATCATTACTAAACGGTTATATACATCTTTAGTCAGACCAATACGGAATACGGATCTGTTATTTGGGATCCGAATGCGGATTATCTTAAAAACTTTATAGAATCATTCCAAAAACAATTCCTTCTTTTTTGCTTGGGTAATTCAACATGGAATCCTAACGTCATTATTCCTCCTTATACTACAAGGCTTGTATTAATAATATTGCCAACGTTGGAGAGCAGAAGAACTATGCTTAGCGTTTCATTTTTATTCAACCTAATAAATGGTGCAGTCTGTTCCGACTTCCTACTCAGCAACATAAATTTTAATGTTCCTTTTCGATCAACTCGTTTCTTCATTCCAATCTATTTGCAAGTTTTCCCAACTAATTATGCTAATTCTGATCCTTTAAGAAAATTGTGTAAACATTATAATGATTTTTATTTTCTAATTGATTATTCTGTTAATATTAATGTCATTAAACGTAATATTATTTTGTACCTAAATCAGTGTAATTAAATGGATGTCTTAATCTTTATTTTTGTATATTACATTATTATATTTTATATTGTATATATTATATATTGTATATTACGTAAATTTTTTATAATTGGTCTGTAAGGATTTATTCCGTAGACCTTAAATAAATAAAATAAAAAAAAATAAATGGTCTATATTTTATTTCAAAAGTCGCACGCTGGGTTAGAGTTTATTAAAATCTTGGTAAAAAATATCATAATATATAAAAAGTGGGCGAAAAAGAGGGGTGGAAACTATCCAGATTTAATTATTATAATTAGTAAATTATCTAAATATTAAAACTGTTTTTTACTAAAAGTGGGATTAAAATTGGTCGTGGCATTCAACTTTATTTTTAGTCAATAGTTTTCTCCAAGAGATATATGTGCTAAATCTCATTTAAACTTTCGAATAAAGAATTGTTTATAATAAGTGAGTGCGACAGTTCAGAGGGTGCGCGATATATTTATGTGCATAATGTTAGTTAAATCGATCACACAGATATTAAAAATAGTCTAATTATGAAAAGTAAGCGTAAACGGGGAGGGGCATTCAATAAAAATCTTGCATAATTTACATTCTACAAAACAATAAAGTACCCATAAAATCATCGGAATTTACTGAATGAACAAAATTTTCAAAATTTTAAGAGTCCATAAAATCAAAATTCGAACTAACTTTTCAAAACTCTTTATCTGATGAATTATAAAAAGAATTTCAAAAATTATCAAGTAACGAAAGTATATAGTACTATAAACGTGTAATAACTTTTTTGTTGACAATTTTGTAAATTTTCATAATTACAATTTTACTATTTGATTCTTAATTTTTTCTACTGTTTAAATTTTACTTGAAATTTCACATTGAAAAAATAGAAAGCATGTGTCAAAAATTTATATTTATAAAATTTGTACATATTGTTTTTAAAATAAATGGAAGGAACATACTACATATGTAATTGTGGAAAATCTAAGGAATTAAAGCAATTCATTATTTGTTCCTTATTTATTTTCTAATATAAAGAAAAATATAACGAGATATTAATAATATAAATATTTAATAGGACAACTCGATTGTTAAAATATAACATTTTTAATTATTACTAAAAATTCTTTGTTAAGAAAAATTACTAACTGTTAACAATTTCAAGAAACAAAAATTATTTTTAACAACAAAAACAGTTGTTGGTGTCTTTTTAATTAAAAAATTAATAATTGATTTGTCGTTTTTTTTATCTGTGTGATGTACTTTCATTTCGCTTTAGAACCATTGAGGCAATATTTATTTTATTTTATTTTTATTTATTTATATCAGTAGATAATAATTAAAATTGCAGACTAATGTTAAAAAAATAAGGCCATGGTTACTAGACCTTAGGCACTACAAAATAATTGTATTTAATTATTAAATATTAGATAAGATTGTGTATATTAATTTCCTTTAGAAAATTTATAATTTATAAAAATCATAAGATGGATGTGAGATAAAGGATAAAGGGTTTGTTGTATTTTTAAAAGTGTGGTTTCGTTGGGTTAGATATATAGGACATGACGTAAGGATATGTTTTAATATTTTAGTAAAAGGTATATTGCAATTGCAGATTGGAGAGTTTGGCATGTTAATTAATTGACCATGTGAGAGTTTAGAATGTCACAGGCTAAGACTTTCGAATTTAATGAGATCTCTTCTGTTTATCATTGTAATCTTATCTGTTGTGAAGTGTTCAATTGTTAATTTGGCTGTGTTAGCTAATTTGTACCATTCAGATTTCATGTCAAAGATATGATTTTTTTGGGCAAAATGTTCTTTCGTAAATTTATTTATATCTCTTATATTATAGTTGGGTGTAGTCAAGAGTAGAGATCGTACTGCATCGTTTGCTAGTTTATCAGCGAGTTCGTGATCCCATAATGACCAGGAGTCCAGATTAATATTATTTTTGGGAGCTTTTCAATAAGAATATTTTTTATAAAAGTTGCTTAAAAGTTGTTGGTTAGATTGGCGATTGATTTTAAGGGAGATAAAGAGTCTGTGCATATTGCGTTATATCCGTTTTTGTATTTAGCTATTTGTATTGCCTCCATAATGACAATAATTTCTGCAGTATAAATAGTGGTATAATTAGGAAGTATTAAGGTTTTAATAGTTTTGTTTTCTGTAGTTATACCATAGCTTAGTTTATCATGTGTCTTAGGGGCGTCTGTGTATATCAAGTAATACTTTTTGTGTTTTTCGTGAATTTCGTTAAATAATTTTCTTAATATTGATGGGTGTGTAGTTGATTTCGAGAAATGGTTTAGTGTTGTATTTATAGAAGTTTGTTCTAGTTGCCATGGTGGTTTTAATCTTTGTTTATTGTTTGTTTGAGTTGGTATGTCTAATTCTTTTTAGATTTTTGTAATTCTATATATTACTGATGGAAGTTTTGGATCTTTTTTTGATTTGATACATTTTGTTATTATTTTGTATAATGGTGTGTCTTGATTATTGTATAAGGTTTTTATCAATTGTGATGTTGAGAGATCTCACTGTAATTCTAATGGTAATATATTAATTTCAAACAACATGTTTGTAATAGGTGTAGTTCGAAAAGCCCCAAATCTTGTTTTGGAGGATATTTTTGATTTTAATTTTTTAGTGATGATTTTGGCGAATATACAAAAAAGGTAAGGGCATAATTTATTTTAGATAATACAAGAGTTTTAATAATTGATATCAATGTATAACTGTTACAATTGAACTTATAACTGAAGAGACATTTTATAATATGCAGTTGTTTGTTTAAGGATGTAGATACATTTTCTATATGGGTATCCCAACTGTATTTTTTAATTATAAAAAGTCACAGTTAGATGTTACATCTAACTGTGCAAAGACAGTTCTTCTTTCTGCATATATGTAAACTTTTGCATTTTGAACTCTATAGGACTGCTCCGGAATAAAGATTTTGTGCATTAATTGTCAGGTTTTTTTCCCGTCTAGATTTTAATAAAAGATGGAAGTCATCAGCATATGCTGATGGATAATTTTGTGCAAAGCATGTTGTAAGCTATTAAAAACAATACAACTGATAACGATGATCCTTGAGGCATCACGTTTTGTAAAGGTTTAGAATAAGAGTAAAGTTTGACAACTCTTACTATTACTTTTCAATTTGTCATAAAGTTCATGATATAATTAACAATTCTTGAACCGACTTTCCAAGTAAGTAATTGATCGACTATTGCATGGATGCCAATTTTGTCGAAAGCTTTCTCGAAGTCTAATGATATTAGTGTCACGTGCTTTTTCAAGAAAATGCTATTTGCAATTTAATAATCTACATAAAATAAAGCATCAATTGTTGATTTGCCTTTCTTAAATCCGTATTGATGACTATCGAGAAGCTTGTTGGCAGAGACAAGCCACCATAGCCTGTTTGCTATGATTTTATCCATGACAAGCATGAGTTTAACGAAATAGGTCGATAAGAACTTGGAATTGTTTTGTTTGCATTTGGTTTTAGTATTGGAGTTATGATACTTGTTTTAAATTCTTGATGTATAATGTTTTTAAATATGTTGTTAAAGGGGTACAGGACTCTTTGTTTCATAATATTAGACAATTGCTTTAGCATCAAATATGGTATTCTATCGAATCCTGGGGTTTTTTATTTTAAACTATTTAGAACCGACGTAACTTTGGTTATACTAAGGTCCCGTTCGCTTGTAATAGCTGTAGGTGATGGAGTATTTGTTGGTATAATTCTTAAGCTGTTGGCTTTATTATTACGGAAAATCTGTGTAAAGTTGTTGTAGAATGCATTATCTGAACAGAATTGGATAATATATTTGCTATTTCGGTTTTATTTGTTGTTAAATTCAATGTACTATTGTGGGTTTGTAAGCTATGTATCAGGTGAGTAGATTTATAACCGGTGAGATTTATAATATGTGGGGAATCTTTTTGCTTTTTTAATTTCTCTTTTAAACGCAGCATTGAGTTTTTTGAAATGAATGAGATTTTGATTATTTATTTTACGTTTAAAGAGATTCCATGCTGTGTTTTTTTGTTTTTTAATCTTTCTAGATCTTGATTCCACCAAGGCACTCGTTTGGGTGGTATATTTGTGCTTGTTTATGGTATTGTTACGTTCATTGAGGCAATATTTGATGACCCATTGCATAGTGTTATTATTGAACCATTTTCTTTTGATTCTATTTTATAATTTCTGACCAAACCAAACTATTTTAGTAGTATAGTCGAAATTGAAGATCTATATCTTAAAAAATATTTTCCTTTTTTGAAAACCAGTAGTTATTTGCAAAGTCGTAATAAGTAATCAGTAACCATACAGAGAAAAAATTTCAGAAGTTATGAAATAATTAAAAGTAAAGTTGGCTCATAACCAAAAATGTTAGCAATATTTGTTATAACTTTCATTGTACGTTGTCATATTTACAAATTTAATAGTTGATTATCAACTATTTCAGTTTTTAAAATATTGATTAAAATTTCATTTTGAAAAAATAGAAATATGTGCCAGAAAAAAAAATTAAAAATTATAAAATATTTATACAATATAAACAAGTAAGAGATATAGTCGGTCAAGCCCGATCATATGATATCTCACACCATTGTGTATGTCCATCAAAATTCGTGAAGGTGTCTTATATTAGACATATAGACAATTGTGGACCGATACTTTTACTAAGTGTAAAATAAAATATACGAATACAAACTATTACGTTAATACTAACATTTATATGAATTTATGCATTTTAGGGTGATTCCCGAAAGTGGGCTTGTATGGAAGCTATGGTAAATTATGGAGCAATCTTCATACAATTTGTCACTGTGATTTCTACTTATATAAAACTTATTTGTATCGAATATAAACTTGATACTAACATGTGTATGTGATTTATGCACGTTAAAGTGATTTTCGGAAGAGGGTTTTATATGGCAGCTACGATCAATTATGAACCGAACTTTATGAAATTCGGCTCAAAGATTGATACTTAAAATAGCGTATTTATGTACGCTTCGTCCTTGTATCATGCCAAATTTCATTGAATTATCTTCAAAATTGCGACCTGTATTTTGTGCACGAGGTTTACATGGACAGCCAGCCAGCCAGATGGATGCACGGACATCGTTAAATCGACTCAAAAAATGATTCTGAGTCGATTGTTTAACTTTAAGGTGGGTATTGGATGATTTTTTCTGTGCGTTACAAACATCAGCACAAAACACATAATACCCCAACCACCTATGGTGGTGTAGGATATAAAAACAAAGGTTGGCAAACGTAACCGCTAAAACACCTATTCAACGAAATACCGATAACGCCAAAAATCCGTTACCGCAATAACTAAAAATACCATTACCATTAAAATACCGATACTGAAACAACCCATAATACCATTAACACTAAAATACCGTTACCAAAATAAAACAAATTATCGTTACCCATAAAATGCCATTATCGTTATTACACAGTTTGATATAAAATAATTATTTAAAATAAAATAACATGAATGTTATGATTATTCTAGCCCACTTTTTATTTTTTTTACTTATTTTCAAATTTTAATTTTTGCTTTTTTAATTAAAAATTTACTTCTGGTAATTTTTTCTGTATATTTTTATCTTTTTTTTATTAATTTTTCTTGAAGATTTTTTAATGCTTTTGAAAATTGGTTCATATTTTAAGAAAATTAAAAAAAAACAATTGTTTTGAAAAGTAGTACTATTTTTGAAAAATTTTGTGTTCCAAAAATTGTAATGAACACAATAACACGAACGTTTGTAGTGAATTTTATATGTTTTCTATTAAAATATGAAAAATATTTACTACGGAGATAATATGTATCTATCATGAATTCCATGAGACATCAGTTATGAAATGACTTATAAGTCTTCCGACTTGCTTCATATTTGGCATACACATACTTCATACTACCAAAAAAATTGTGATTTTATTCACGATTCAAATTTTATAAAAAATCAAAAACGGCATTAGAAGGAAACGTAGTATTCTTTAAATATCAGAATATTGCAGATGCATTTTTCGATGTATTCTTGGAAGCGTTTTCCCCCTCTGTTTATTTTGTATTTTTTCAAATTATGTTAAAAATTGGTAAATTGACTGAATAATTCGGTTTAAGTTTTTTTGTGACGGAAAGTTGTAGTATTTTTAATATTTTTTATAAAAAAAACTCCAACAAATCTTTCCATATAAAAACTAATTTATTTAAAAGAAATTTTTAGGTTATTTTTTTGTTTAATTAAAAAAAATGGAGGAAATGTATCCCGAAATGAAAATATGTATAAATTATTAAAAAAATTTTCAGATTTTAATACCATATTTTTTTAAATTTTTTAACGAGCAAATTCTAAAGAAAATACACTTAAAAATATTAAAATTTATTAATGCACCTAATTCAATTTCTAACTACTCTTGCATTTTTTACTATCTTAGCTTATAGCGTATAAAAGCACAGTTTAAATGTTTTTCTGGGTCCTCATGAAAATTTAAGACGACTTAGATTTTCTGTCTGTCCGTCTGTCTGTCTGTTGAAAGCAGGATAGTGCTCAGAACGGATCACCTAGGGGAACCAAACTTTGCTCAAACATTTGTTTTATATAAGGTTTGTTTGGAATTGAAAACATAAACAAAAAAGTTATGAGCCAAAAAATCAGGGTGTCCGTCGTAACTTCAGTTCATACTTTTCCGCCGATATCTCTTAAACGACAATGAAATTTTGTCCAGATAGTTGAAGGAACCATTTAAACTAGGAAATCAAAAATGGACGTGATACGCCCGTCCACGAAAAGTTGTAGGGTATATAAATTCAGTCAAGCCGAATATAACGTTCTGACTTGATTAAATCAATAATCAATCATAAATGCACTTTTTTCAAACAATACTGTTTTTGAGATATAAAGAGTGCATAAATACCTTCTCGCTCGCTTTTATTTCAGTGAAATCGGATTGCAACTTATTGTAAAAAGTTATACTTAAACCTTAAATACTTCGTATATTTTTGACCATTTTCTATAAAAAAAAATCGCTAGTTTTTTCAAATTTAGAAAAATAAAAATGAAGAAAATTAATAATTTTATCGAATTCTTTAACGATTTTTTTGCTTAATATTATATCGAGTATCCAATAATTTGGAAAATGCAGTTCATATTACCGAATTATCCAGATTAGTGGGATTCGTATTATCGAATTCGTGCTGTATTAAGTTTGTACTTCAATTATGACAATAGTCTACTTTTTGACCTTGCCAATCATTAAGAAACAAATAAATCAACTGACAAATGTTGGATGATTTTAGGAAACAAAATTTCTATATAGAATAAGGATTTTTGTAAAAAATATATATAATAACAAAAGAAACGGAAAGTGAAAATTATACTTTTTAATAAAAAGCCACAATAATTATATTTGGGAGAATAATAGTAAATTTATGTTACCAAGAAAAAATTTTAAAATTAAATATTTTATTTTAAAGAAAAAAGAATTATCTTATATATTGCAAACACAATGAGAATAATAAGAGAAAATTAAACGTTTTGACCGCAAGCCAATTTAATATACAATACTACTATGAAACAAACAACAATAATAGCAAGAACAATAACAGAATTACGAAAAAAAGACATGCAACAAATACTCAACACAAAAGGATTTTAAAATGCTGCACGAAAGCAATACATCTAAAAATTTTAGCCAAAAGGAGTACGATCAAATATATACTGCGTTTGAGTGTATAAGTATGTCGATGTGAAAAGAACGAATCAGAAATTTTTAAAACAGGTAAAAATAAGTGGCCTATATTACTGTAGACCAATCATAACAAAGGCTAAAATACATAAGTGCTCTAAGTTAAAAAGGAATGGTATAAAAAGAAGTTAAGGATGCTGTTGAAGCAACAGTTTCTAAAGATCTCTTCAAAGTTAAACATCTACAACGTTTTCGAATTATTTTTTCAAGCAAAATGTTATCCAGTGAATTTAACGAACAATTTCATTTCACACATTTTCATCAACAATGTGAGCAATCATCAACAGCCCAACTGAACAATAGTATGGGCTATAACAGCCTTTCGGATAATAGTAGTTTAGGGGAACAATTTAGTTCCCCAAATGAAAATATGGAATTTAGTTTTTATGATTTGGATTTTAAAGGCAACGATTCAATGTCAGATTCTAATCATAGCAATGAGTTTGGTATTGAATACTCGGAGACCGCTATATCAACATCTACTTATGAATTGGAACAGTTTTATAACACTTACCAGCACAATGCCAAATATTCTTATCCCTCATTGAAATCAACTACGGCCATTAATAGCGGTAAAATCCATTACAATCACTCGCATCCTTCTAGTACGATTCAACTAAGCTCTACGAAATTCGCTTTGAAACGTATTCAACCAGATGCAAAATTATCGTCAGCCTCTACAAAATCATTAGCTACAAGTAACTCCTGCTCACAAGAAGTTTTGCGCAAACGTCGCTTAGCCGCTAATGCTCGAGAACGTAGACGTATGAATAGTTTAAATGATGCTTTTGATAAGTTACGTGATGTTGTTCCATCTCTGGGTAATGATCGTCGTCTTTCGAAATATGAAACTTTACAAATGGCTCAGGCTTATATTGGCGACTTGGTCAAACTATTAACGAGAGATTTTTAAAAAATTGTTAGAAAATGTTTTGTAAATTTTAGTAGGATGTAGATTTTAAGTGTTATTATGATTAAGAAAATTGTTGATATGTCATAAATAGATAAATAAAATATAATTTATTAAAAATACAAAAATGTTGCAAAAAATGTATTTAATATGTACAAATATATTTTCTTTCTAGTTAGTAGAGTTGGAAAATCAATGTCTATAGATTTTCTTTTATTCTGGGAATCTTCGGAGTTATTTGTTGTTAATAAAAAAGCAAAAGTTGTTCATGATCATATTTAAGAACTCATGACTTTTCCAGAATATTTTAATCTACCGCTGTATAAAAGGATCCGATGCTGAAAACTCATTTTTTACTGACAATATATCTGTGGAATTTTGACAAAACATTTTAAACAAAATTTTCAAATTTTTCAGGGGAGCTAAAAACTTTTTAAAATTTTACAATTTCCATAGAAATGTATTTTTTGCAAACTATATCTAAAACTAATTGTCATTGGAAAATACCGATTAGTGTAAATAATGTGATTTTAACATACTAATTTAATGATTAAATAATCCGACTTAAGATGTTTTGTCAAAAGTCCACAGATATGTATACTGTGGTTATTAGTCCAGTTCTTACCTATGGGGAACTTGTCTGATGGATAGTGATCAATACGAGGATACATCCCTTTTTTAAAAGGTTCAGAAACTTGCCTGGTGACTTACGTAGTTTAGCTACACTCGGTGTATACGTCAAATAATCTCGGCCAAGTCCGCCCTTCGAGCGAGTTAGGTAAACTAACGCATGATTCGAACGAAGTATTTAATCCTTAGAATGAACTTTGATGAATATTTTAGGATCAGTATTCCCGGTGACTTGCGGTTTTAAATATCTCTTAGATTACATAATGATCAATATTTTCGCTCTAAACCTTCTAGATTAGATTTTAGAAGCGATTTTAGATTTTATAATTTTTGCAAACAAAATATCGATATTTTATTAACATTAAGAGGGATCACAGATTATCGCTCTATACCTTCTAGTTCGGAGTTAAGCGATTTAAGATTTTCGACATTGTTCTTAGGAAAAGTAGATTTTTGGTGTTATATTATCGTTATTTTGCTCTGAATCTATTAGTTAAGATTTTAGAAACAATTTTAGATTTTGTAAAATGTACAAAATTTTGGTCTTTTGTCAATAATTATGAATGAACACAGAATATCGATGTTTAGATTTTAAAAGCGATTTTAGATTTTAAATATTTTTTAATAACTTTAAAACAGGGGTTTTCACTGTATTTCACTTTACGAACCATTTCAGAATTATATAGATAATCATATTTTGATTCTTTAAAAACAATACATTTCGAGACTGACGGCAGTGTTACGAATCTGTAAATGTGTAGTCTCGATCTTTCTTTCAGTGATTACTGTGGTAGCTGTGAAAACCACAGCTGCTAACTAATTTTAATGTAATTTAGGGTGCTGAATTCAAATATGATTTTTTTTTTATCAAGATTGGTACTAGTTTTGCAGTTCACGAATTTGAATTTACTTAAATAATTAGGATAGTTAATCACATTATGATTAAAGAAGTTAAAATGTTTGACACTCTGACAAACCAAAAATGAGACACTATTCCCGACTCTCAGAGAAAAATAGCACTAAAGTTTTATTTGATTTGATGGATACTTCGCACGATGTAAGTAAGTTCACAGAATATTTTCAAGCCACCTCTACACATAGATCTTTACCTTATTAAGAACTTCTTTAAAACGCTTAGCCGTGAAGTACAAAAAATTAAAAAAAAAAAATATTTTTCAAACATGAAATTCGAATACTAATATCCGAAGGAATCTTTAAAGAATGTTTAAAGTTCAATATGCCTCGAGTGGAGGAATAATTAGAACATTTTGTTTGCAACATTCTTGGTAATCGCAAATCTTTTGATTTGAAGAAAATAATGGAGAGTGTTGCAAAACTACCACATGGTGGGATCTCGAATATCTTTTAAACTCAATTTTCTTCATTCTTGTTTTGATTTACCACTAAAAACTTTGGCGATACATTGAACGACATAAGAGATCGAATACACCAAGATTTGCCGAAAATCGGAAAATAATACCAAGGATTTTAGTACGAGTTTATAATGAGTTTCCACAATATAAACGTCTCAGTTTATTGAATAATTTGAAAAAAATTAGAATTGAAAAAAAGTTAGAAATAACTTTATAAAATGCTTTTGTTGCTATAGTTCAAAGCCGTGTATACTTGTGCTATTCAAAACAAGTTTGTTAGTAACCGGACATTGAAATAATACGTTGTGGTTAATGTTTAATAATGATTATCACAAGTAAATAAGTTTAATTTGACAATAGAATGAAAGTATTAGTTCAATCGAACCTCTAAATTGAAAAGTTGTAAACCCTAAATAGTATATTTTTTGGTTACCTCAGTTATGGTTAAAACTGATTTTTTTTTTGCCAAAATTACATTGATATTTCGTAACTAGTTGACCATTCCAGACATCTTTGGGATATTTTGAAGTCAAGGAACTATGTAGACGAACCACCGACTATGGAAGCTTTTAATGAGAAAGACTTACCAGAGCGTGTGAGCTAATCGCCAGAACTTATTGTCATTTTTGTCAGAAAAATTTTAAATGATGATGATTTTTGACATTTTTGTTTGACCTTTAATACTTTAATATTTATAAAATAAAATGTAATGAAAATAGAAAATTCGGTTTTTTATTTTCATAGAATTCAAAAACTGTTCTATTTTTATAATTTTTTTTTTTTTTTTTTTTAAGATAAAACTTACATAAAACATGCCTCGTTAGTCAATGAATTTATTTTAATATGAGAAAAAATCATTAGCGGTTCTTGTTTGTTTTCTTAAGAGCTAAACATGTACATAGTTAATTTGACAGCCATTTCTTCGGGTATCCTTGAAGGATTATTAAGTGGTGGGCGTTACTCAAAACAATCACAACAATGTTTAAAAACTCAAAACAAAAAAGTGCCGCAGTATAATTTGATGCGTGCCGACCAAAGCACAAGAGGTTTGATAATGACTTCCTAAATACATTTCCGCATTACAAGGCATAAACCTGGGAATAGTTTAAAAATACACGACGATGCTGTTGATCTATAAAACTAATTAGAAAAAAGAAAGATTAATAGAAAACAGGTAAAAAAGTATACGAAAAATGCCTAAACAGTATAAAGTAGTATTTGATTTCTCTTGATTTAATAGATTCTTTTTTTACTCATATTTTTGGGGTTTTCTTTAAAATTACATATTTTTTTAAATTTACAGTTTATATTAGTTATTAATATTAAATTTAAAATATTTTAAACTATATATAGCAATTTATACAATGTATATACATACTAAATATTGTAATAGATATTTATTTAACAAATCCTTAAAATAATGAGATTTTTTTGTATATTAAACTATTTTGATAATCGGTATAATCAAAAAATTATTAGGAAAAAATATCTTTAATATAAAGATATTAATGAAGTCAATAAAACTGGCGTGATTTACATACATATCGTCACCTAAAATGCAAAAGGCCGTAACCAATAAAAAATCGAATGTTGGGTTTTTACTGGATTATAATGTACTGAAACTAATATACATCTACACAAAAAATTTAATATCTTCAAAAATTACATTAATATTAACAAAATTCAATAGACCGTAACATCAACTTCATAAACGAAACAGTCGTAAAATTTATTCTATTTAAGAAAAATTTGGTTTGTAGAGTATTTTATGCTCTATCCATTTTTGCTTTAAGTGAACGAAGAAAATATTTTATTTAATTGCTTAATTTTAAAGCAAAAAAAGAAAAAATAACAATAATAATAATAATAAATAAATAAAAAAATAATAAAAATTGTGTTTGCATCTTAGGTGACGATGTATAAAATAAAAATATTTATTTTAAAGTAAATAAAAAAAAGAAATAGGAAATTGCTACATATTCCGTTTTAAATGCAACATTTTCATTGTTCTTGTTATATATCAATCGAATATTTGATAGAACTAAAACTATTTATTTATAGTCATCCATTTTTTGTGTAAATTATTATTTTTTGAAATTTTAGTAAAAAAGAATTCTTTAAACGAAACTTTGTCTTTAGCAAATAAATTTAACTTTCATAAGATATTTTCGCAAAAATAAGCTACTAAAAGTACCCAGATAACTCCGCTCCGAGATAAGTACTTTCTAACTTATATATATAGATAAAGCGGGACTTTATAATATATTATTGTAAAGGAGCCATTAGACGTTCAAATATATATAACGATAAGTTTGAGAACTAAAAGTTGCTTTAAAATACACGTTTAGATATGTCCGACGACTTGACGATTGTTTTTATGTCACTTCCATATTTATTTTCTTAGCTTTCGCAAAAATTTCTTGTAGAAATTAATACATTTTTTCAATTCCTTTTATAAACACTTGGACAATTGTTTTATTTAAAAAAAATAACGTTAAAAATTCCATATTTTAATTTTTAAATCGTATGACTTGAACTTAGGCTATACAACAAAGTGTTCCGTTGAAAAAAATAGGAAGACCACTCAAAAGATGCGCATTAATGAGCTAATGACAGGATAAATAATAAAAAAAATTTTAATTAATTTTCAATTCCCTACTATCGATTGAAAATCACGGGCCTAGTACATTTGACCCAAAAAAGTGTGGAGCTTTGTTCAAAATGGGTGTCAAAAAATTCATAATTCCAAAATTTCGAAATGTATATATTTCGATATAAAATTTAAATAAATAAATAAATAAATATATATATATATATATATATATATATATATATATATATATATATATATATATTGCAAAAAGCACAAATTTACGAATTTTTTTGAGAATGATTTCAAGAAAAGATGATTTTTCAATCGTTGTTAGGGAACTGAAGATCAATTTTA
Organism: Protocalliphora azurea; assembly: GCA_932274085.1. Classification (NCBI taxonomy): domain Eukaryota; kingdom Metazoa; phylum Arthropoda; class Insecta; order Diptera; family Calliphoridae; genus Protocalliphora; species Protocalliphora azurea. The sequence goes on from OW026520.1 coordinate 115,196,345, forward strand.
ATTTTTTAGTATTTTTTCTGTATTATGTTCTTAATTTCGCATCGTTTGAGGGATCTTCCTATATCAGAATCTCCAAAAAAAAGCTGTACAATTTATCTTTAAGCCAAACAAAAAATATACATTTTTTGATTTTCTTCACAGTCGTACGACTGCCAGATAAATTTGATCTTGTAAAGGAGCCTTAAAGGGTAAATAAGTTTTAGTATAACTAAATGTAGAGATCCTACTTTTCCCCACATAAATACTTGATCTGACTAATTATAGAGAATATTATTGCTGACCACAATTTGAAAAATTATTTTATAAAATTTTACATTAAATTTTATATTAACTATATAACACTCAAGAAAAATTACTTAAACTTTGATAGAACCTCAGAAATCTATAGATGAGTAGCAAAATAAAACGGAAAATTAATATTGAAGAATATATGAAATTATCTAAAAATAATGCTAGGAAAAAATAAAATATTGCTTGGAATAAATTATGGAAAAAATTTAAGTAAAAGTAATTTACTTTTCGTTAAGTACCAAATAAGACAATCAATTTTCTTGTAAAAAAATATTCTAAATAACAAATATTTTTCTGGTAGATTAGATCCCAACTAAAAAGTACGTTTTGTATCGCATCTCCTTAAATATTAATTAGCTACAATATTATCATGCTTGATTGGCTATACTTTCTAATTGCTATTTTCAAAATTGATATTTTGAAATGGAACTTAAAAGACACTTACGAAAGCGCTTAATCAATTAGTTATACTTTAACTAAAAAATCCAAAGAATTTTAAAAGTAGTTTGAGTCACTGTAAATATGACTAAAATATCAGATCCGTCATATAAATAAAAAATAAAAACTTGCAAGAATTCAAGTTGAAACCAAATGAATCAGATTTAATTACACTTTATTAGCATACTAAAGTAAAACGGAACTACTTGAAAATTCTTATTATTTTAAAAATTTTAAATATTTTTTTATTTGCCACCTTTAGAAAATGTAACAAATTTTATTTTAATATTAATTTTATAAAAAAATTAAGAATAGGTCACTTTAATACACGTTTCATTCCAGAAAATATTTTTGTTTTAAAAAACTAAATCAAAATATGCTTTACCACTTCAAAAATAAAACTAAATGCTTGTTTTGTAGATTTTTTGAAATTATTAATAATTCCAAAAAAGTGAAAATAAAAGTATTTTTAGCAGGAAAAAAGGTTATAATTTCTAAGAAAATTATTTCACCAATTTAAAATATTTTGATTATTTTTTAACTCTTAAAGCTGAAATAAGACTTTGATAAAATATATATATATATATATATATATATATATATATATATATATATATATATATATATTTTATCAAAGTCTTATTATATATATATATATATATATATATATAAACATAATTTTAAGAGAAGTTCAAAATAAACAAATCATAAAAAACAGATCCTACCAATGACAACTATAGGTTAAAATAATCACTTCTGCAGCTCTTTTTCACCACAAATTAATACAAATTATTTAGGCCTATTGTTTCATATTAGTCATAAATGGCTCTAGAAAAAATTTATAACGTTTAGGAATTTTATGCTCTTATGAATGAAATATTTTTGTTACCGTCTGAAAAATGTTTTGAAATCGTGATTAGTAATAACTGGTAGAGATAAAATTTTCTTGTTGTCAATACAAATTATCGAAACGAATTTTCTTTAGTTTTATAAAATCTGGCCCTCAAAGATATATTTATGCACGAAAATTTGCTCCAAAAACGAATGTTGAGGACAAATATAAAACATAGTTTTATTATATGATCGTAATTGAAAATTGTTAGCAATATAAATAAATCAAAATATGTATTGTTTTGCTTACGATTTGGTTTACTTGAAAAGACAAATAAATATTGAACGAAATTCACAGCAAATTTTATTTATTTTTTTTTTAATTTAAATAATAAGAACTTTGGACCACTTCAATTTTTTTCTGGATTTCCATTAAATTTTTTATTAAAAATTTTTATTTTCTTGGTTTCTGAAAGCAATATTTTCATGGGATAAAAAAGCTTATTATTTAGTTATAAGTTTTATTATATTTATTATATATTTGATCGAAAATTGTGAAAATAAGTAAAATATAAATACTTTTGGTTATTCATTTTAATTACTATCTTAACGATGAATAATTTCGATTTTAAAAGGCATTAAGAATGACTTCGGTTGAACTAATGATTTAGATGTCATAAAAATGGGTATGTTTTTACAGATTTTTTAGGTATCAAAAAGCACATAAATTCATAAAATTTAGGGATTGAAAAATTGTTTAATTTCAAATACAAAATTATTTCGTCATTGCGCTAACGAATATGGCAATATGGATTTTTTTATTTTTTATTATTATCGCATCTTATAGCATTTTCGTTATACAATCACCCACTAAAGCGTTTTCCATTACCTCAACGGGTCTTGAAGTTACAAAAAGATTAGATTTTCTTTAGACAATAAAAAACACTTATTCTTTTTTACTACACATAGGATTTTTGTTAAGAACAAAAAACAAAAATTTTTTTTATTTCTTTTGTCATTCGCGGACGGCAAAAGATATCGATCTTTTTCAAAACATAAAATTAGTTGATTTTCCTGATAAGTAGTCAAAAAACACATTTTCTTCAACGCACAGACGATTTAAAACTTTAAATTTAATAAACAAATTTAAAATTTTCTAGGAAAGTAACCCTGAGTTTAATTTAAATTTACTTTTACTAGGGTACGCTATTGTATTAAAGTGTAATACAAATTGGAAATACATTTGGTTTCAACTTGCATACCAAGATCTTGAGTTAGTAACAAAACTATAATTTAAATGTCACTTTATGGAATAATAAACTTTAGAATTATTAATAATAATAATATATATTATATTATTACACACATAATTTCCCCATCTTTTTGGTTAGATTTTTTTTAATATACTTTTTACTTTTTTAAACAGAAATTTTTGAAAAAACTTGACTGTTCCAATAATGTTTTACTTAAATAATGAAAATTTGTAAATTAAAAATTGTCACTTTTTTGAAAAAAGCAAACTTTCTTTGAAAGAACGTAACTTTTAAAAATTGGCATTTTTCTCAAAAATTTTTAATAATCTTCAAAATAGAGACTATTAATTGAATATTGGAGCTGGAATATTATTTTTTTGGAAAAATTTTACTTTTAAATAGACACCTTTTTGCATATCTGGTTCTTCTGTTGAAAATTTATGTTAACTTTTTCACTAACTGTCCCAGCAGTGGAAAAACTGTTACAGTAATAGTATTTCTGTAAAAAGACCTTTATGTTTTTCGACCAAAACTTGGATGCTTATGGATGCATATACATATCTGTAAAGAAACTTAATTTATAAGTTCATTTATAAAAATTACACCTAACTCATCCATTTGTGGAACTAGTTTAATGTTTAAAATTAAAACATGTTTTTCAGTTATTAGAGTTCTTTGGAAATTTGATTTCAACAGACAGAAATTGTTACTTCCCCTATCCATAAAAATTCAGAATAAATAGATTTTAAAGGTTCTAAATGAAATACTTTTTGTGGTAGATATAAAAAGAGAATATAACCCCAATACAGCACTAGCATTTAAATGGGGAAAAGATTGAGCAAGTCTGTTCATATTTACGGTATGACTAGCATTGAATTGATGGATAATTCATTCATGGAAAAATACTAGCATCGGATCAAGTTTAAGTGGGCATTATAAACATTTTCAACTGATTTTTCTTTATTAATATTCTCATTATTAAATTGAATTCTCAGTAGTTTGACATATTAACATGTGTATTTCAACTAGAGTTGGATAATCGTTCATTTTGCTGTTTCGTTCATACCGTTCAGAATGGTAAAATTATTCAGTTCGTTCATCATTCATTTTTTAACATTGAAAATTGATATCTTAGAGCACTTAATTAGCAAAAATTAATGAATTAGAAATAAATGTAAATCAATTGTTTTCAAATATTTTAAAAAGAATAATGCAAAAATATGATTAATTAAAATGAATCATAGACCGGATTTTAATACTAAAAAAACAACTTTTTATTTTTATTCCAATCCAAAAACAAATTTTTGGTGTAATAATAATAATAATAAAAATTCATCATCTTTTTTATTTTCATTAATAGTTTTATTTTTTTTTTTCATTTTGTTGAACTAAAAAAATAAAAAAATCGTTTGTGATATTTATTACAAAAATTTTAAATTATTTTCAATTATTTTCATTAGATGAAAAAAAATTCTAAACAACAACAGTTTCATTGAATAAAAAAAATATTTAAAATATATTCACTCAATACGTACAAAATTTAAATAAATAAAATAGTAAAAAATATTTTTTGAAACAAAAACATAAGTATGAATAAAAAAAACAATCATTTGGAAATTTTTTCATACTGATATTTATTTTAAAAGTTATTTATTTATTTATTTTTTTTCATCACATAGAAAAAAGTTTGTACATAAATATAAGAATTTACTTTCATTGATTTAAGTTCATAATATTTAAGAATAATGTCTTAAATATTAAGTTTTTTAAATTTTTTTTGAAATGAATCAAAAGTCAAGAAGACTAAAAATAAATTGTTTAAATTTTCATTTATATTTTAAATTTGTAAAGAAATGTTGGAAATTTTCTTCGGAAAATTTTAGGTTTTTAATGATTTTTAGCTACATTATAGGAACAGAAGAGAAGCGCTTTTTCCAAAATGATGTGCTGCAGAATGCGAGCGAAATTATGCAAATTTCTAAACATTACTTTTTTACAGATTTTCCTTGGAATTTTGCCATTTTAAGGCGTTTGTTGTCATTATTTTCATGTATAACTATTTTCATTTACCATTTTCAATCAAATCTAATGAAACTAAACCAAAGATTTAACAATATTTTTGCAAAATTTCTAAAATTTTCATTATGAACAATTTAATAGTATCTATGAACAAAATTTTATTTTGTATTAAAAAGTTTGGGAAAAAAGTCCTGTTATGGAAAAAATTTTCAAATATATGATTTTTTGATGGATATTTTATATTAAAAAATAAAAATTCCTCACATATTTTTTTGAACAAATGAAAAAAATATTTTAAACAATAAAAATAATTACTATAATTGAAAAATAAAATAAAAAGATATCGAGATTTGAAATAAATTTATTAAAATCACAAAATTTTGTCCGAAGCAAGTACTAATATAAAAAACAAAGCAAAAATGAACGGTATGAATGAAAAAGAAAGAACGAATCAACATCGTTCATTTTACTGGTTTAGTTCAATTGAATCGATTCGTTCATGAACGACACAACACTAACTTTAATAAATGTTGGGATTTGTCAAAAAGTTTGTATCGTCCTTCTTAAACTACAAAATGTAATTTTTGTAATAACTGTTCCAGTTTCAGTTATATTTACTGGTTTTAGTCAGAATTTCTTTCTATTTTGTTATTTTTCTGACAATTTCTGACTACCACGACTAAAACCTTTCAAATTAGGATAGTTAAAAATAATCTTAAAAAATCTTGTTTTTCCTAAGATATTAGATGAGAATTTAATTAGGAAAATTAAATAAGCAGGCAAAGTGTAAGAAATATTTAATGGAAATGGTTTGTTTTTATTTGGTCCAGTACTATTCAACTGTGGTAAACTGTCCTTTTTTATAGAGAGAGATTTATATTGTATTAAACTTGGTGTGACTAAAATATATACCAAAGCTACAATTTTTCCTTTAAAGATAACGTATATAACTATATTCAAAATCCGTAAAACAAAACGTGGTTGACATATATTTTATTGATTCTTTTTTTTTAATTAATACACTAAAACTTTTTTTATTTTAATATTCATGTTTTTTTTTTTTAAGAGAAGAATAATGTGTGTAGGTGTTTGTAATTATTCAGTATTAAACTTAATTAGCGTGTAGCAATATTTAAAATATTAATAAAGCATTGTGTAATATTAAATTAGATGTTGGTTTGTGGTCAATACTTATAATTTTAAATATTTAATTGTAAATTATTATTGTATTCATATTTGATTAATTTTCTACATACATTTAACTAAGTTAAGGGAAATATATTCTTTCTTTTCTTAGAAACACCAAATAAATTTTAGTTTGTGGTATTTAATGTAAGTAATAGCACAACTAAATTAAAAAAAAAAATTAAAAAAAAATAAAGAAAAATATAAACTTTTTGATTAATTCGATTATCGAAATAGTTGTTTAAAATTAAATGTAGGTTTTAATAACTAAATTAATTTTGTTGATTGTTAAAAATACTTATACAATATTTAAATCTGAATTTTATGGTATGAATTAAAAATGGGGAAAAATACAAATTCTTTAAAAGATTTGTCTTATATTATTTTTCTTTTTCATTAAAAAAAAATAATAATAATAATAAATTTCAACATTTAATTAAGATTTCAATTTCAATCACATTTATTCCAAAAATATCTAAGAAATTAAAAAAATCTTAAAATGAATTTTAGAGATTTATAACGACTTTTTTTGTTAGTTAGTTTAAAATTACCGTAAATAATTTTTTTTATCTTTCAGTTAAAAATGTTAAATTAAATTGAAAAAATATAAATTTCAAAATCATTACATATCATAACTATTATTTACTTGTTCGAAGATACGTGTTCGAAATTTTGATTTTATGGATTGAAAACTCTTAAATTTTCCGAAAAAATGTAAATTATACAACTTTAATTTTAAAATTTAATTATAATTTGATAAATTTTTAAATTTTCATTAAATGAACTTTTGGTTATTTTTTCCCCATTTTAGAACGTTAAAACCTTTCATAAATAATTTTCTTTTTTAATTATTATTTACAGTTCAATTCAATTATATATTTTATGTTTGGTTTTTTATTTTAACAACTCATCTCGTAATATTTTAAAATATTTAAAGAACATTTAAAACTAACTTTTTATATTTAAAATAGTTGAATTTTTAAATCCAATTATTTTTTCCACGAAATTTACCACGAAAACCTGAACCACCACGCATGCCAGGGCCACCACCTCCACGTCCTCCGCCTCGATTAAAATAGGGAGATCCACCACCACCTCCTCCTCCTCTAGGCGGTCTGGGGAAATTACGAAATTGGTTTTGTGGTGAATTCATCCAACCACGGCCACCGCCTCTACCACCAAATCCACCTCGTTCTCCCATTAGATTACCATTTGGTGGCCTAAACGAACCATTATCGTTACCAACACCAGCGCCATAGGGAAATTGCATGGGGAAAGGAGGTCTAGGTGGTGGTGGCGGTACACCACCGGGGCCACTAGCGCCGCCCATACGATTATTATTTTGCCAGGGCATAGATGCCATTTGACTCCAATCTTGTTCGGACAATTGTCCCATTGCAGGTGCTGCATCCCAACTATTTTGATGTTCATATTCAGTTGGCGTCTCCAGCAAAGGTGGCCTCTGTACAGGTGACTGACTATCTGGTTTATCCATTTGTTGTGTTGTATTATTATCTTCATCGTTTGCATTCTGGAGTTGGGCATTATTTTCTTCAATTTGTTCATTTACCTCTGTTTTGGGGAGGGTATAGATTTTGTTTTATTGTTTGCAGATTGGAGAATAAAAGAATATTTAATAAAAGTTTTATATTAATTTCCTGACAATAGATTTATGTAATCTATTTTACATATCGCTCTGAAAAAAGTACATGGGTTGTTTGATATGTCAATATTTTTCTAAAATGTTTTGATTTTTACTTTTTTTTTTTAATTCTGTATACCATTTGTACACTATGTATAATTTCTTATGTTTTTGTGTCTATGGAAAATGGAAAGTTGAATTTAACTAAAATATTATTTAGAAAATTTGTTGAAAAAAATTTTTAATTTCACCATTACAATTACCCGCGTTTTTTAATGTCAGATGTAATTATTACCTATTTGAGTCACATACGTATGTATATTTTGTCTTTGATATGATCAATTTACGTAATTCTTAAATTATATATAATTTATTGTATTCCTAGCACTGTCGGCTAGTGACATTCAATTCCCTCCTTAACTTGTTCATTTTTTTCTAATTATGTTAAATGATAGATTTTACATAGTTCTGAAACTTACATACATCATCTAAGGAATAAGTTCTTATATGTAAGAAATTTATGGTACCGATACAGGAATCGTTGCCTTACATTTTTCCCATTTTTAATAAAAAAAATTCAAATAAAGTTCATTATATTTATAAGGTAAATTTATAAATATCGAATTCCGTCGACAACGATTATTCAGGGACAAACATTGAAGTAATTCACGTCAACACTTTTAGTCTTGCGAAAGTGCAAAAATGCGAAGTTTTTTTTTAATATAACAACAACCACATAGAAAATTATTTTGCACTAATTTTCGCACCTCGCACTACCTATAACCAAGTGCGTAAATTCTGTTCTTTTGAAGAAAATAAAAACATATTAAAAATTTGTTCATAAACGGGGGAATATATAGTTCTATATGGAGACTTTAGAGCTCGATAATTATGAAATTTATGGACCTATTGATGTAATCAAATAGCGATATTCTATCCATTGATATATAACTTACAGTGCTATATTTTATAGGTCCTTTCCAAAAATGCAATAGGCGCACGGGCAGACGAAATTTTCATTTCGACCCAGAATATATATTGTGGGGTCCCAGACGAAAAATGTTGCAAACGGAAAGAGAAAATTATATGTATATACCTTAACACCTGTAATGGTATAAAATCAAATTTTATGAAAAAAGTATTTAATTAAAAAGTTCCAATTTAAAAAAAAAAAATTACTAATTTTCATGAAAAAATATAGGTTTTCGCGAGACACATTTACAGTTTACAATGGAATAGCATGGATTTCTGTGTGAACTTAATTTTTTGTTATTTTATACAATAAAATCGAAGAAGCATTAAAAATAAATTGAATAAAAGTTTTTATTTACTTTTTGACAATTACGCAAAAATTGCACTTTTTTTATATAGCAAATTGGAATTTGCATAAATATTGGATATATAGATATAAGAACGGCGATAAATATAATTGATCAGGACCACAATTTTAACTCAAATATCGTTGATAGTTGAAAACGAGACACTTGTCAAAACACATTTTGCTAAGGAACATTGCATGGACAGCATGTGATGTTATGCTTAATAAAAATGTAGTGGCGCATCGAAAAATTTCGAAAGATAAAAATTTTATGAACAAAAAAATTTACTTCGGTTAAAAATAGCAGTTCTTCATAAGTTCTAAAAAAATATATTTCCTTATAATATATGGAAAAATAACTTAAGTTCGAACCCTATTTTTCGCAAAATTTTTTAAAATCGCGACTTTTTTTTAATTTTACTACACTAATGCCATCAAACATTGAAAATATAAATTTTATTTGAATAAATCAGTAGGTTTTAATATTGCTCGCAGTTTTTGCCAGAATTATACATAAACTTCTAGTTTGTAAAAATGTTTATATATATGTTAACTTAAAACCTCTAAACTTTCGCGTCCCCTACACGAAATGATTAACGCGAACTGATTCTACATGCACTGGAGTCACTTTATACAAATGGATTTTAATGTGCCATAAAAAAATCTAAGGAATAAAATCAAAAATTTTTTGATAAATGTTCCATATATAAATTTTCTAAAAAAGTATTAATTTAAAAAAAAAAAAAAACACAAATTTAAAAAACATTATTAAAAAATGCGTCCAATATAGTACCAATTTTCAAAACTTCATATTTTTTTTAATAATTCTTTTTTTAAGTATAAATTTCTAAAAAAGGATAATTTTTAAAAAAAGTACAAATTAAAAAAAAAATATTTTTCTAAAAATGAAACTTTTTTAACTACAATTTTTTTTATAAAAAAAAATAAAAAATAAATCAATCTTTAAAAAGGTATTATTTTTTAAGTACAAATTTTGTATAAAGATACTAATCAATTTCTAAATGTCAACTTTGCAAAAATAATACCAATGTCAAAAAAATATTTATATTAAAGGAAAGAAAATTTATGAAAATTGTAAATGTATGTGTTTATACTTTAATTTTTGATTATTTTGTGCGACCAAATTTTCCTTAAATTTCACTGTATTATTCAATGCATATCATTGAATTAGTAAGCACGTATAATCTTTTAATGAGGGATTTTATCCCACAAACACAATAATAACACAAGAAATAAAATAAAATTTTGAAAAAAATTTTCACAAATTTTATTTTTTTTTTTTTGATTTTTTCACACGCAGACTTGACATCTGAAATAACTAAAACATAAAATTAGCTGGGTTAACAACTATACATCCAACTATGACATCCTGGGTATTTTAAGATTAGGGGAATACAGTTAAGCATATTATCTGCTTAAGGTTGCAGTATTAATAATTTAGTTGTTTAGGTAAACAGATAAACGAGGTGCTAAGGGTGTCTCAAAGTGTGAATTAGTGGCTCTAACCAAAATTTGTTCAACAAATAGATTAAACATTTTTTTAAACAAATTTTTCCCTTAAAATTATTTACGTATTGCCATTTTCAAAAGTTTTTAGCTAACCACAAAAAATCTAGTTCATTCCAGTAACACTTTAAATTGGCTCATTATTCTCCACAGAATATTTCTACAATACGCAATTACTTTTGTTTATTCTAGAGGGATCTATTACTAAAAACTTAAGCTGTTTATGCGCTCAAAAATCTGTGTATTTAGAGAAAAGTATGTACTACAATATTGGTTCAGCGTAAGTGTTTGATTTTTTATTACACTTCCTTATCAATATGTCTGCAAGCCTTTAAGACGTCCTTTGAAAATTTGTTTATAAGTGAAAATAAAAATTTGTGAAACCTATCAAAACAACCCATGTTTAATATTTTAAAAGTATCACTTAAATTACTGATCTTGAAATTTACCAATAGTTTAAAGAAATAAACGAAAAATGACAGAAAATTATAATACAAAAAAATATTTACGAAAAATAATAAAGTATATTACAAAAACCATAAAAGTTTGCTATATTAATGAACTAAAGAAAAATAATAAAAATAAATAAGCAAACCTCTAAAGATATCATCAAGATCATCATCAGACATATCCATATCAACAACCATATCAGTTGGATCATAACCAGCCATACCTCCGTCTGTATTCTCTAAATAAGAATCTTCTTTGTGAGATTCTTTTGAAGGACCTTTGAAAATATAAAACAAGTTAATTAAATATTAAACAAGACTTAAAATAAATATAAAATAGCATGACACAATAACACTTTATTAGAATTACAGGAGTAAAGAATATTTTCCCCTTAAAATTCCACTTGGTATTATTGTATCAAGAAAATTATTATGAATAGCAAGCGAAAACTTACTGTTATTTTTCTGGGGTGAAGTGACAGAAGATGTTATCTTAAATAGAAAAAGAAAAAATATTTATTGTTTAGCAACAATATGTTTAATTTACGAAATAGTCAGATTTTTAGTTTAAAAATAAAGTTTATTTCTTTTAAATTTTAAGAAAGAAACTTACATTTCCTGAGGTGTCATTAGATGATACCGAAGAATTATCATTTAAAAATGGCAAAGTTGCTGTTGTATCTATGGTTTTAATGTTTTGGCCAAATGCACGATAATCAACATCACCAGATAACTTAACAAAAATAAATAAAAAATAAATAAAAAATAAAATAAAAATCATAACAATTTTGATTGCAATTCTTTTGAAAATTTAAATGCAAATAATAATTGAAATGTGTATGTGCAAATAATAAAGTCAACAGATACTTAAACAGATAATTTATTTAAACATACCTCATTTGTTTCTTGATACCATGATTTCTTGTCATTATCATTTGCTCCCGGCGAACCAGTTAATGATATTAAGTTTCTATGATCAATGTCCAATTGACGAGATTTTTCTAAGGTATGAAATAAAAACAATTAATTTCAATTATACATTTTAAAATCTATTTATTTTACCTTTGCTTAAACCTAATTTAGTGCCAATACCAAATGCTGGTAAAATCAACTGACGGTGATCAACATCTTGAGCTGATGACAAGGGTCCATCATGATCTGAATATTCTAAAGTTGTTGAATCTGAATTGTGTGCATCCGAATCGAAATGAGGCGGTGAATGAGGTGTATCGATTGGTGTATGACTATAAGATGAGTTCGAAACACTAGAACTGTCCAATGGATTAGTCCAAGACATATTCATATCCCAAGTAGAATTGAAATCGTTACTCTCTGTTGATTCGATGGAACCTACAGAGGGTGGCATTGGAGGTGGAGGCATTAAAGGTTGTACGGGTGCTGCTCCCACCGGCCGACGATTGTAAACATTGGGATTATAACTGCTGTCAGTATTGTATGTTCTTGGGTTGTGTGCACTGTAGCCTACATTGTGATGTAAATTATTTGTAAGAGAGTTTGAGGGACCTCCAAACATTGGTGGATTAGGCGGAGGTGGTAAAATATCACCATATTGATGTGATGATCTTGCCAAGGAGGTATAGCCACCTGCTGGTACTGAAGGTACCGGCATAGGGGTTAAACCCGGTATAGACATGTTATTAGTACCTGGATAGGCACTTATTGATTCAGGTTTGTAATAGTCAGTACTAGGATTGTAACTTTCATCATCTGATCTAGAACCAATAACCTCTATGGGTTGACCTAAGGAAAATTAAAAGAAACATAAGTACGAAATTTGGGTTAATTTATATTCTTGATTATATTATATTACTTGATGATTTAGCACCTTCATCTCGTTTAAAATCATTGATATCGAAAGGCAAATTACCATCCATGTAACTAGAATAGCCATTGAAATTGTTTTTCAAAAAGTTCTGAAAATTATTGCAAAAATAAAAACAATAACAAAAGTATAAAGAAAACACTACAAAATAAAATATTCCATCCATAATAATTTAAAATATAATTATAATAAGCAACTTACCATAGTAAGCGGTGATTGTTCATCTGGTAATTGTAAATCAGCATCTGGTTCCGGTGATGGTGCATTAATATCTGGTGAAGGTATGGGGCTAGGTAAATTTGGTGCTATTTCATCCAATTTCTTTTTAACCAACTTAATGCGGCTGCCAAAATTTTTATAAGCCTGTTATTTAAAAAAATACCTGGGTTAATATACAATCCTCAATAATAATTTATAAACAAACACTTACACTAACAACAACTTTAACTTCACCTCTTTGATTTGCATAAAACTTAATAGCTGTATCGATATTCTTAACAACAGCTTTACGACATTTTATCTCAGCTTGAAGATTTTTTGTAAATGCACCAATATAGGTAACATAACGTTCTAATTCCTTTTCAACATCATCTGAATGTGTTTTATCCTTAAGTTGATGCTTAATACTTTCTATATCACAATTTGGTGTTTTTGGCAATTTTTTAAAACTTTTATCGGTAGTTTCCGATAGTTCAACACACTCTCGTATACAACTTATTAGGTTGGCATTTTGAAAATCATCCGAATCAATAGCTGGTGTGTGAGATTTTTTTGGTGGTGCTATATTTAAGAGACCACATAGATCTGTCAAAAATTCTTCGTTATAAATTTCACGCTGTTCCCAAATGCTAAAGATGCGTAGAATTTTACTTTTGACTTTATCATCTCTGTGAAAAGTGAAAATGTATTAAATATAATTTTGGTATCTAAGATTAAGAATTATAGATAATAGACTTACCTGACCATTGTTGTGGCTTTTTGTAGAGCTGTAGCCCAACTTTCAACAAATTCATAACGCTTTCTTTTACTATATTGTATGACATCGTTTGCTAGGTAAAATAACACCAGACGATGTTCAACGCGTACTATAAAAAATTCATAATTTATATAAAATGTATTAAATATTATTTATTTACAACCCACAAATTTTTGTCAATATTTTGTAAATGAAAAATATGTTTGCATGAAAATCGTAGATATAATGAAATCATAGATATAATAAAAACTAAGTTAGAAGTAAAAACGTGATATTTTATTATTAACCATATTTTCTATTGTTTCATATAAGAATTTTATATAAAAAATTTAAATCGTTAAAAATTAGCGATATTTTTTGATAACTCACATTTCTAACCAAAAATGTGTTTTTATATGAGTTATCGATAACTAGAAAACGATCACCTGTTGTACATAATAAATTTAAATTGTCGACATCTAAACTAAAAGGTTTAGAAGGAAAATAATGATATTTTAAATAATTCAAAATTAATTATTTGCTAAATAGAATCCTTGATAGCTTGCAAATTAAAGTCTTTAGAAAAATAGAAGTATTTTAACGGTGTGAAGTTAAATACGTACTACACTAAATTTAAATACTCTCCACACTCTGTTAGTCGTTTTTTTTTTAATGAACAAATTTATTTTTTAACAAAAAACTGTATAAAAATAAAATTTTAAATAAAAACCGAAATGTTATTATAAAACATATTAAAATATATAAAAACTTTGCAGAATTTATAAATTTACACATAAAATTTCTTTGAACAAAAATCGAAATTTTTAAGTGGCCTTAATTGACGTTGGGAGCAGACATGAATTGAAAGAGTGGGAGTAGCTTAGGATTAGTAGATAGATTAGTGGAAAAATGTGGAATATTCAGTAGATTAATGTCTGCTTCCAATGTCTATCGGAGCCACTTGAATATTCCACATTTTCTACTTTTCAGGAGAACAAAAAAAAAACTTTGTATTTTGTTAATTCCCAACCTTTTTTAATTTTTGTATTTTTCGTTAAAATATTTGAAAATTTTATGCTTTGAAAAAATCAATATCTTTTGGCGTTAACGAATGGCAAAAGTAATTAAAAAATCTATACATAGAATTTTTTGCACAATAAACTTTTAGGCTCGATTTTATGTTTTCTGGGTGTACTTAAATGCAAACTTATTTAAGAAACATTTAAGTTAAAGCTTACACTTAAATAATGTTTCGTTTTACAGTTTAAAATTTAATAGAGGAGCTTTAATCTTTTATGTATTTACAATAGAGTTGTCTCAACTTTGCATATTTAGTAGATTATGTAAATATTTTTCTTTAACTAAAAATCATAGATATATTTTATTTATACTAAAATGCTTTATACTAGTTATGTTAATTTTTTATTGAATATCCTTTAATTTAGATTACCACTTGATTTGCAAGGGAACTGACTCTATCATTTAATGAAAAATGCAGAACGTCTACATATGAAATAATAAGAAACTTGTTTAACAATCACTAAGACTCTTTTTTATTTAAAAAGTAATAATTGATGGCTGTTTTTAAAATTTCTTATAACATTCAACTTTTCTTTAATACTGTGATATTAATAGTTTCCTTATTTAATTATTTAGATGTTAATTGTTGTAATATTTTTAAGTAAATCTTCATAACAATGTAATTAAATAATTATTTTATAACGATTTTAATAAAGTCAATAACAATAAAATATTATTAATTATTTTCTTATGATAATGCCAAAAATCATTATAAATATCAAACTTCCTTTTTTGGGCAAAACAATTTTTGATGCCACTCTAATGTGGCATCAAAAATAAATAAAAAACCAACAATTTTGAAAAATTTGAAACAACTTTAAAAATGTAAAGAAATCTTAAGCTTATGGGCTGTAAAACTAAAAAGGCGTTGGTGCAAAATATATAGCCACAAAGAAAATATAAATTTAGAGTGTATTTTAAATTTTGTTTTTTTTTTTAATTTAAAATAATTTTATTAGATTTTGTATTTTTATTTATTTTTGTTTATTTTCAATAAATATTTTTTAAGACGTCAAACAATTTTCATACTTAGGAAAAACTAAAGAGATGGAATAAGAAAACTAAGTTTTCAATCAAAAAACAATTTTAAGAACTTAAGAACGATTTTGACACTAAGTATAACACCGGGCATTAGTCTTTTTTAAATATTTTTATTGTTTGTTCTTAAAAAAGTCCTATGTATATTAAAAAACAGTGTTTTTTTCTCAGGCAAATCCTTTTTTAATTTTGAAATCCATTGAGATAAAACGCTTTTTTGCATTTTCATACTACACATATTAGGTAAAAATAGAAATTTAACTTTAACCACAAAGTTTTTTAAATTTCTATATAAAAGTAAAAAATGCCCGTTTTTTAGACCGATTTAAAATATATATATTTATATATATATATATATATATAATATTTCTGCAATAACAACTTTAACATAAAATACGTAAATATGTTTCAAAATATCTATGTTTAACAACTGCATTGAAAAATCTACTTTTTTAAAATAAAACACAAAAATATTAACTTGAAAAACATAAATTTTCAGTTTTTACCACAGTGATGTGACAGCGTAGTGATGCATCATTTTACCTATTTTTACCAGGAATCAAAGATTTTTCAACATGGCGACAAATAATTTACAGGTTAGGTCCCGCCAAACAAAACTCTCTTGGGTCGAAAACTTTTTTTACCTGAAAAGGTTAGTGAAAGGCTTCTTTCCGAAAGATTATGCAATAGCGAACTACCCGTTGATAACTTTTTAAAATCGGACAAAGCTAAATCTAGCATTTTTATATTGCTTTTAGCCTACAAATTTTCGTTTCAACTTCTAGCATTTTTCTAGCCTTTTATGATTCTTATATTTTGTTGTTATACTCACAAAAAAATCGAGATTATTTACATTTAACAACAATTTTCACCTGAGGCGCTTCAATTTACTACTCAAAAATAATTTTATTGACTTTCATCAAACATAAAAACTATTTATGAATATAATTAAAAAAAAAAAAAAAATCTTATAAAAGCGAAAAATTACCCAAAATTTTGGAAATCTCTTTAAAATATTGGGAAATTTTTCAAATGAAATACCGTACAAACGCGATAACACGGATAATTAATTTCAGATCGCTATCCCGATTATCAAAAAACTTTAGAATATATTAACTATTTCCCAGCAAAAAAGAACTGAAAAAGTCATGATTTTAACATTATGTTGTCATTGAAAGGAAGTACTTAGTGCTGAAAAATAAATGCAGAATTTTTTTAACCCATGGCTGTCATTGGTAGTACTTCTCTTAAAACTATGTTTATTTTTTGTCTTATTAAAAGTAAACAAAAATAATTTTAAATTTTGGAAATTTTAATTTTCTTAAAAATTATTAATCTACATTTATTTTCACTTTTTTGGAAGTAATTATTAATAATTTCCAAAAAAGTACAAATATGCTCTCGGTTCTACTTTTATAATAGTGAAAAAGTTATTTTTTGGAAGCACTTGATCGTTTTTTTTTTTTGCTGTGTATCCAGTTAAAATATTTCATCTAAAAACATTCCATATTTAAACTTTTTATTTTATTAAAAAAACAAACTTGTTTTTATTCCTTTTCTGTAAATATATTGGAACAATACATACTTAATTGCAAAGGATGTACTTCATCTACAACCAATTTTTACATCATGATTCTAATTTTATTTAAAAAAAAATAAAAAATTTAAATAAAAAATCCGGATTACAAGGTTGCAATCAATACGGATAATAGAGTATGTATTGAGTTGGGAAATGTCGTCCGGATTACCAAATAATCCGTATTATCGATTTTATAATGTATAACCCAAAGTTGTATGGGAATTTTGGGCGATTTTTCATTGGGTAATTTTGTTCTTTCTACGGGGGAGAGGTGTCTTCATGGTATTAGTATGCAGATTATTCAGCGAATAATGATAAACATGCAACCAGTTTAATGTGTTATGGGTGCAACTTTTACCATACAAACTCCCCAAATATCAGGAAGGTCTTAACAACTATGTTGAAGACTCATAAAGTGTTTACATCCCTAGTTTTACTTATAGCTTCTCTACATAAATAAATGGCCGTAAAGTTTGAGTATCATTATTTTGAGTATCAATAATCGCATAGTCTAAGTTTCATCGAAATTATTTTAAGTCCTAAAACTAATATACTCTTAAGAAAATATTCGGATTTCGTCCCTAATGACAGAGTATTACAGGCGTGATCTTAAAGCCTTGAGACAAAGTTTTGAGGTGTTCGCTAGATACTGCCAGCTTGGAAATCTCTTCCCAATATCTCCTCTATCGACTGCAGATGAGCATATGGTAAATCACAAGTCAGAAGTCTACTTTATATGTTTAAAAAGATCACTATTTGATTTGATTGAATTGAAAAGTTGTTGTTTCAATCAACCTGTTAATAGATATAAACATACTAAAAAGAAAACTGCATCAGTTCGATTTAATCCATATAAAGTTGAACAGTTTTATATCATATCAAATGAAGAAATAACGAGTGAGTAGTGTTATTAGCTCCGTTCCAGTACTTGTCAGACTTGCAGAATATATAGGAAAGCGTTCCCGTTGTTGTTTTGTTTTATTATTATTTAGTTTTCATCGAAATGTACTACATATTTATGTTCATATGGGAAAAAATTTCATATTCTTTCTATTCGAGAATACAAGACTGCAGAATATCATTAAGTTGGAAATCTGTTTCAAAATATGTTCTGATAATCTGAGTAATAGGAAAAATTTATGTAGTAATTTATAGCTAAAACCTGCCCATATATTTGAGTCCAGCAATATGCATGCATATTACCAAAAAAAGATATCCTTTTATTCTTATGAATCTTTAGTCAAATAGTAGACAATAAAAAAAAAAAAAAAAACTATTACTTACCTCTTTTAAATACGTTCAACCAAGACGATACAATTTTCTTATGATGAGCACGTTGTGCCAAACACCATGTAGACATTTGTTGTATACCTTCTTGGGTATCTTTGAGAGACTCCAATCGGGTTTCAAATAAATCAACATCAAAATCTTCTGTTGCTTTAACAGAAGCCATAATTTCTGTTTATTAATATCTTTATTCCACTTCAGTTTTTTAAGCCTTTTTATAGTAATGAATTAAATAAAAAATGTTTTAGTATTTTTATTTTTTTGCTAAAATGCCAAAATTAACATTTGCGACATTTAAAGAATATCAAGAAAAATTATCGCTCGTTTATAAGAACCTCCCGTAAAGTAAAAGAAAAAGATTTTTTGGGGCAAATTTTTATTCACTGACATTAAACACTTGTTTTTAAGGGATATTTTCTGTTAAAATCACTTGCAATATAATTATTAAATGTATTACAATTAAATTTAATTGCTTAAAATATTGTTAAATTAATAAAATTCATAAAAATACGCGCGTTTTTATAAAATTAACACTTTTTGGTTTTTTCATGCCTTTTGTGTTGTTTTTCTTATATTATTTTCCATTTGACATTTCGGTATAAAAAATGTGAAAATTTGACGCTTATAGTGTTGCCACATGATAATATAAGAAAATTTTAAGTAACAGAGCGACACCTGACAGTGAGTAGTGGCAATGTTAATTAAAATATTAACCCTAAAATAAACAACGGGTATTAAATATTTATTAATTAAAAATAAATAAAAAAAACTGAATTAAAATTAATAATAAATATCGACGAAAAAAATAAGATCAAAATAATTAAATTTCTTATATAATAAAATTCAATTAAAATGTTAAAGTTATTATAAATATTGTTAATTCAAAAATTCGTTTGAATTTATTTGTTGTTATACCCACCACATATGTAAAAGCTATATATGTATAAGTTTTGTCATTTCGTTTGTAATTTTCATCGGTGACCAAAAACTTTATATTTTCTGGATCGTTGTAGGAAATGATGTCGGAAAGACAATGTCCGTTCATAAATGGCGGTAATAAAAACGGTATTTTAAAGCGGTTTTTAAAGTCTCTATATAAGCCAGGGACTTCGTTTTTGCAAAGAAAATTTGGAATTTTTTCTTGGATTTTTATGCTGAAGAAATGAACTAAATCGGTCCAATAATAATTGAGATATCAGGCAAAACGCTACGGATTTTGTTTTTAAATGGATCGATCATAAATATTTTTGCTAAAATTTCGGTTTCTTTAATTAATCACATCGATCCATAAACAACCAATTTGTATTTGACTTCCTAAATATTTTCCAAGAGCACATTAGTTCGGTTGGAGATAGCTAAATTTAAGATATTCACTTTTCTTGTCCATAACAGTATTACGTTTTTCCTGTTGGATGAAATTGAATAAAGCTTTTGCTAAATATTTAGGAATCTGTTGGACTGCATACAAAGCTTTTTGAACGAATCGTTATTTATATTTTTTTCAAATAAAAGTGCTTTATACTGTATAAAAAATATAAAGCTACTGAATATTAAATTAAGAATAATCATAGTGTAAAGCTTAACTAAATTGATCCATTTTAAAACCTTTTGGCATTATCAAACTTTATTCTTCTTTTCTCTAAAATATCAAATTGAAAATATTTACATTTATTTACCATTTATTTAAAAAATGTAATATGAAACTTTATATACAAATTGTAACTTTTTTGATACAAAACTGCAACTTTTTTCAAAGCACCCATTGGTAACACTGGTATATAAATACACACAATAATTTTTTTATGTACCCAGCAAACACGATGTCAATCGTTTGAAATATGATGACTTTAACGTTTGATATTAAGCGTTTTCTCAAACTTGTTTCAAATGTAGGTAGAGGTGTGAATTTTAAGTTTGATTTTAAATTGAGAATCATTTGAGAAAAAACGTTTGAAAAACTCTACATTCTCAAATTGATATCAAATGTTATTATTAAATCATTCTCAAACCTAAAGATAACTTTAAAAATATTTGAAAAATAGTATACTCTTAATTTGATATTTAATGTTATTATTTATTAAAAATCGTATTTTTAGTGAAAAATCTGATTTTTAAAATAATATTACGACTTTTGTAAAATTTTGATTTTTGGAAAAAATTTTGATTTTTAATAAAGAAATAGATTTATAGTAAAAATTTAGATACAAATTTTAATTTTTAGTTGAAATCAAAAAATTTTTGTTAAAAAATCTGAATTTTGGTCGAATTTATAACAAAAAAAAAATCTAATTTTCCACTAAGAATTGGAATTAAGTTTTATTCTTTGGCAATAAAATAAGAATCACATATAATCATTTTAAGTTGAGCGAAAAAATAAAAATCAAAAATAATAATTACTTTTGAGCAAAAAAATAAAAATCAGAAATAATCATTAAAAATTGACACTGTGCTCGAAAATGAGACTTATTTTTTTTTTTAACAAGGTGAGCACCCATTGGGTAAAACTAAGTCAACGACGATGAATTTAATGGTATTAACCATTTCTAAAAATCAAGGCTCGTTTTTGAGATATTTCATTTTGGAAAGCTAAAAGAGGGATTTTTGTTTAAATTTAACAATTTAGTTGTCAACTTTTCAAACAAAAATATAAATACATTAAAAATCGGCCTGAAATTGATTTAATTTATGATTAAATTTCTAATTTTCTATTATTTGTGTTACTTCCACAATAAAGTTTAAACCCAAATATCACAAATACGATCGCTAACTTCGAAAAACTTCTGCCACCATTAAATTCAGTAAACTAGAGTTTGACTAGCACAGTGTAATCATTAATAAAAACCAAAGCGAATCGAAAAATAAAAACCGAAAATAATCAATATTTGTTGAGTTTTATTTCACAATCATTACGATCCATCATGGCATGTATCTACATTACAGCCTATCTACACGTAACAAAATATGTAAGATTTTTATGTAAGAGAGTGTCAAGAGAGAGAATTATATCAGGTGTATATTCAAATATTAGTATTATAAGAAATATTATGAGACTGTTGTGATGAGATTTATCTACACAACTATCTTATAACATGAAAATTGTGCGAATTTCTTAAATCAAAAGGATATGTTTACTCTGTGACTGATTGAAAATATTGATATATTATAGCATTTATTAGAATACGTGTACCCCTTATTTAAGATGTAACATAATATAAACAAAATGGTTACTCTCTTCTGCCGGCGATATCTCACACATTATATCAGCGTTAATATCAGTTGTAGACCTGGAATTATTATCTCTTCTTCTTCATTTTCTCATTTTTTGCTCATAGCATTATGACGGCTCCGTGAAATAACTCCCCAAAGTAAAAAATGAAATAAGTCCCCCAAAATTTTGTATAGAGCGCAGCAACAACGATAATTGTGGCGTTATTTCATTTTTTGAGGACTTAATTCATTTTTATTTTTGGGGAGTTATTTCATAATAAAATAAATACCCTAATATTAAGAACGAAATAAATCCCCAAAAATATTTTTTGGCGAGTTATTTCACTTTCAATAAACTTGAGATTTGGAAAAATTGTAAGTTATATAAAATTATATTTACTCTTTTGTCCATTCATAAATAAAAATTGTTAATAAGTAATTAGTTTTTATTTAAGATTGATGAATAATTAAAGAACAATAAATTTTGAAGTGATAAGTGGATACCGGAAAAATAGTCAATTACTGTACGTAATTGATTAAAAAGTATTATATATAAAAAATCGGTTTACAATAATACTGAAAAATATGAGTGCAGTAATAAATTTTGCAAAGCTAGGGTCAATCTTTTTCCAGACGGACTATGTGTTCTTGCTAAAACAATATGTAGAACAAAAACACTAGAACGAAGAAGAAATTTACAATGAGTTAAAAGCTCTAAATAAAATAAAAAATAATTACCAAAATCTTGCAGGAGTTCTTGGAGGCGATAAAACGGCGATGAGTTCAATAAGATTTTCATTTCGCCAGATTTGTGAAAGGTAAGAGAAAAAGTTTTTTATTTGAATTCAAATGTTAAATTTTGATTATTTCAATGATCAAGATGCTACCAGAAAAATATCATTTCCAAAAATTTAACGAGGATTGCAATACATGTTTAGTAAAAATTTAATAACATCGCCAAAAAAAAAAAAAAAAAAAAAAATGCAATTCAAATTGTGGAAGCGTTTATTTTGGAAAATGTTTGTACAATGTTTGGTTTGAGCAAAGACGAATCAAATTCAAAGCATTACTTTTCAACATGTATAATGGAAGACAACTATTTTTTCTGTTTCTAAAATATTTTTTTTAATTACCAGTATTTCTAATTCGTTGAATTTTTGTTTAATACATTTTTTATGTATCAAAATATTTGATTTGTGTAGTAGTATATTAATATTTGTTAAACATTCGTTTTCTTTTTTAAATAAAAATACTTTGTGTATTTTTGTTAAGTTTCATTTTTGTCAGGCTATTAGACGAAATATGTATATGTAAACGAAAAACGTTAGTTCAATATATTCGATTATATAAATATGTATAGCTCTGTTATTACGGAATAATGACGCTTGCATTACTTCCTCCAGAATTAATGCGAAGTGCATTTTTTTTTAAATTCGTGGGACTAATTAGAAACGAGGAGTTTTATAAAAGCAGACACTTTGCCATGTTGCGTGAAAGTGGTGGATCACTCAGTAAAAAAAGAAGATGACTGAAAAAATATCAAAACATTCAGGAAGCAAGTCTTCTGCTAGAGAAAGGAAGTATAACATTGAATGCATTCCTTTCACGAATGGTCTATAAAAGGAATAAAATATGCGTTAACATGGTGCCTAAACTAGACATTTTCAAATAAGAGAATTTGGACGATGAATTAGCTGATGAGGATCTCCAACTACCAATTTCTAGCAGTGAAAATGAATGAGTAGTTTGTGAAGACAAAGCTCTAAATGTTATTCTTTTACCTTGTAAGCATCTAAAAATCTGAGATGAATGCCATGCAAATCTTTTGGCTGAAGCAGTTGCTAAAAATATACAAAATTATAATTGTCCTTATTGAAGAAATACTGTCGAAGACTCTATACAAGTTTATATTAAAAAAAAAATAAATAAACATTTCTTTAAATAAAAAATTGGCGTATAATAAAGTAAAATGGGGATTTATTTCACCCTTAAAATGGGGATCTAGTTCATAATGAAATAAAATCCCAAAAATGGGGTGTAATTTCCTTTTTGTTTGGGGAGTTACTTCATTTTGTTGGGGATTTATTTCATTTTTAAGAAAGGGGCATTATTGCATAACGAAATAACTTCCCAAAATTGGGGACCTATTTCATTTTGACGTTGGGGAGTAATTTCAGGGAGCCCATTTTGACATTATGTGCAGTGATTTTACACTAACAAAATACAAGCAATTGTTGTTTTTGTTGTAGGTGTGCGTTCACTTTATAATTACATATGGAAACAACTCTTGCTGTGGCGTAGGGTCTACACAAGAGATTTTTCTATCATAACAAGTAACTAAACGTCGGCAGAGCTACTGCGATTATTTTATTTATATCAAAATATATGGGAAAATGTAATTTAATATAGAAACTTTTTTTTAATTTCATTGCATTTTGTGTTATTTTTGCTACAAATAATTAATTCAGATTGCCACGAAGATTTGAGTTCTTCTTAAAAAAATTAAATAAATAAACGTAAAAAAACAACAACGAAATTACGTTTAATAGCAAAACAAATTTATCTTTACTTGAGCTCTAACAATTATATCATAACGTTGCAATAATATAAATAAATTTGGTCTACATGTGGTAAATTCTTATCATGATAAAAACTTGACGTTTGTCATGATAGAAAAATTTCTCGTGTAGGTCCTGCGTGACAGTTTAATTTTGTGTTTACATTTTTGTAGTTTGGAAAAAAATGTAGATTATTTTTGTAAGTACAAATGTGAAAATATTAACGCATACTTTAAGGTGTAAATTTCATTATTTGTCAGTAAGGTGGTGAAGGGTGTAAAAAGTTCGGCACTAATTTGTTTTCAATATATATTGCCGAAACGAATTTTCATTTCGTTTTAAAAAATCCTTAAACTATTATGAAAAATATACCCAATTTTTTCACAACAACATTTTAATACCCATTTATGTAAATAAAATATTTGTTATTAAAATTTTTTCTTTTACCATTTTTTATGGTTTCTAATAAACACTACTATTTATTTTTATATGTTTTAATAATTATTTCTTAATATTTTCTGTTTTTTTTTTTTTTTTTTTTTTTTTGTTAAACTATTACAAATAATTTGTTTATTTTAATGCTTAATTTAATTATAAAATATTATTAAAAATAAATAAAATATAATTTAAACAAAATTCTTGCCTTATAAGATATGTATAAGTTAAACATAACAGATTTTATTTTATGCAAATTTAATACAAATTTATCAATAAGAAAAGTAAACAATAATAGCTGCGCTTTGTTAGTCCTCGAATATTTTAGAGGTTTCAAATAGAAATAGTAAAAATGTTGCATTTATGTTTATTATTCTGCAAGGATATTTCGAAATAACAATTTTTGACGGAAATATCTTTAATGTAGAAAACTTTGTACGCTTTCCTATAAATTCTGTCTAAAGCCTAAAAAAATTAACAAGAGCAATTATAAATAAATTAAAAGAAAAAATATATATATATTACATACAATAAATCGACAATATTATTTGTATTTTTTATGTATAGTTGTAATAGATTAGTAAGTAATACTTATATAACATACAAATAATTATTTAAAATGTATATTTTATTTATAGTTATATCTTTATAAGAAATTTATAAATATTTTAGGAATAATTTTTATTTATTAATACATACATATATAATTATTTATAAATTTGCTTTTTACTTAAGAGTTAGTTAACTAAAAAAATTGAATAAAAAATGTTTAACATAAATTATCACTATTAAAATATTAAATAAAAATTGAAATAAATAATATTGAGTACTTTTAATTAAGGAAATTAATAAATGCTTTGTAGAGATATTCTGTTGATTTAAAATATAGAAAACAATTATAAATTCAATAATTTTGAAAATGTATGTCAAAATTTAAAGTACAGTATAAACTCGATAATTCGAATAATTGATTGCAGACCTAAATCCACATTATCGAAATATACGGATTATCGAGATTTTTCCTAGTACTTATTTGATAAAAAAAAAAAAACTTAAAAACATAACAGAGAATGAAGGAATTCAACTATAATATGTTTTTATGTCATAATTAGAACTATATATTTCTAGCTATATTGAAATTTAAGTAAAAAACAAATCACTTTTTAAATTCAATCCGAATAACAGAGTTGCTATCAATCCGGATTATAGAGTATGTAATGAGTTAGGAAATGGCATCCGGACTATCAAGTTTATAATGTATTTTAAGGGGAAAAAATAATTATTAACTTCCAGTTTATCTAAAACAAAAGAAAAGTTAATCGAAAATTTTATATGATAATCATTCATTTTTTTTTTAACAGAGTGTTTTTCATAATTTTCGCCCTTGTTTTTTGACATTAAAGGAACTGAAAGAAAAGGAACGTCATTATAACTCAGAATTAATAAAATTTCTTTTTCGGATTTCGTTTACAATATATATATATATATATATATATATATATATATATATATATATATATATATATATATATATCATAACTAGTTAGTGCTTATATTGGATTATTCGTACCTACCATTTATTTTTTTGTCTTCCCTAAAATTTAATTCTATATTATTACAATTAAAATTCGACTAAATCGATTCGGAAATCGCAAAAAAACACGTTTCAAAAATCGCACTTTTGTTTTCACCAAAAAATTTTAAAAACTATTTTGTACTAAAGGTAGGAAGGACTATACATATAACGATTCGACACATCCATTCGTTTCTTTATATATAATTAAACTTCTATTTTTTGGTGTAATTGAATTCCAGGGTTTTTGTTTTAAATTTTATTTCCCTAATATATACACTTTCGACTCAGAGGCTTTGTAAACATAAAATCACCTGAATTTGATCACTTTGAAAAACATTTTTTAATAAATTTTAAAACGATAAAAATACCCTACAGGAAATTTGTAACATATAATATTGATAAAATGTTGTTTATTTAATATTAGAAAGTCGCTTTCGATTCTATTTTTATATCGTTGTATCGTTAAATATCTATTTCTACTTTCTTACCAATACAGCAAGCAATTTTATTTTTCACACTAACATGAAAATTAAACTACAAATTAATATATATATATATATATATATATATATTTGAAAATATGTTAACGAAATTTTTCACGAATAATTGTTTTGATATAAGCAAGAGGCCTATTTTAAATTGGTTATGATTATATGCGTGATCGCCATATTGAATTCGTCATTTTAGTAAACAATTACATTACATTTTTTTTTTTTTTTTTGAGAATTATTTTTCAACTCAGTTTTTTAGCTTTATATCTATAATGACTATAGGTGTCGAACAAGTCCATCCTCCTCAAATTGATTTATGGCTTCAAGAAATAAATTGCAGCTTCTTTCTCGTGCATACAAATTTATCCTTTGTAAGCCTAATATCTCGAAAATGAGCCGAAGACAAGCTTAATAAACAAAAATTTGTGGAGAAGTACTACACGAAACTATTTATATTTTATTTTCTATATATCGCTCATTTGCTGTAACAACGTCATAACAGAAAAATATATTTTATCAGGAGACGCTTTTATAGTTTTTAAGTTGATATATATTTTTAAAAAATTTTGAATGAAAATTATATTATAGTAAATTTATTAATTTTTCAAGATATCTTTACTATGTTGACTACACAATAGCCGAAGAGCAAATAAAATAATACATTGTTGCAAGTGGTGCACAATAGATTAATTAGGACACCACCTAGCCCCCATACAAATATCCTTCCGCAATTGGTATTTATCGCCAATAAATTCCTTATTTTTCTAAAGTTCAATAGATTTCATATCAGTGTGCCAATTTCACGAACATCGGTTCATAACTGAATCTATATTCGCGATACAGATATAAAATAAACACTTTATGTCAAAATTTTAAACACGTTCAAAAATTTATTTGTATTACAACAGCAATAACTCAAATGTATATGAAAAGGGGCAGAAAGGTGTAACCTTCTGATTTAAAAACTTTACAAGAATCACATTTATGCTAAATATGTCAAAATATCGAATAGAACCTTTTGGACATCTGTATCGAAAAAAGTCAGATTAAAAAAAAAAAAAACTACAATTGCATGCGAAATGAAAAATGTTTGTTTATGTCCACAATCAATTGCTACTAAGAGAATTAAATTGTTAAAGAAATTTCCAAAACATTTTTTTGCTAAACTTTATTTCTTTTCAAAATACAAAAAGCGACAAAATTTATAATTTTCGATTTTGAGCTACTATGGAAGGAGTAATATCGATCATAATAAGAAAATGTTTTATTATGTTTTGATATTTTTTAGACAATTTTTTATTATAGTATTGGATTAAAGTAACTGTTAGTGCACAATAGATTAATTAGGACAAAATGCCTTTCGCGATCCTGCGTGAAATATAAAAAACTTATACACAAGGCGTTATTTGATGTTATCTTGAAATTTGCTTTTTTTTTGAGTTTTGACGTTATTGAAGAAAATGAGTGATCGATTCTGGCTTCCTCTCGAAAAAGCTATTGGGCAATTCATTCGAATAAAACTTAAAAGTTGGGATTAAAATTATAAAAACTTCTAAAATTATGTTTCATAAAAAAATAAATATTTGAACACAATATTTGAGAACTAAAATGTGAAATTAATTTATATTTTCTAAAATGTTCTAACTTAAAAAGAAATACTTTCAAATTACAAAATAGTCATATTCAAACAAATAATGTAAAAATGAAGCCGAAAAGTTTATTAAAACTTTCTACTGTTTTAACTCTCAGTTTAAGAATTGTTTACAACAAATTTAATACCAGTTTAGTGTAGCTATATTCTACAATAAATAAAACCAATAAAAAATATAATAAAAACACATTTGTCTTACGGTAATCAGTGTATTTTTTATACACCAAAAAACAAAATGTTTTTTCTTTATTTTTTCAAAATAAATTAATTTCTTTTTAAACATAATGAGAATTTTGTTATAGTTGTTGTTTTGTAGAGCAACGACGAATACGACGACGACAAAAAATACAAGTCATTTCTAACTTAATACTATAAATGTTCATTTTGTTTCTATATAATTTACTTGTTTTCTTTTTTTTTTATACATATGTATATTAATACAAATACATTAAGTTTATATTATTAAATAATTTTGATTTTTTTTAATAAACATATTTTTTATAAAGATTTTAATTTTTTTGATTTTGTAGTTTAAGTTTGTTTTGTTATTTTCAGTTTAGTTTTGTTTTGCCTTATATATAAAATAATTCACTGGGGATTGTCTGTCTATATTTGATACATCATAATACAATTATAATAATAAATAATTTATTTAATATTAATTATATATATATATATATATATATATATATATATAGATTTATATACTTAAAACTACTGCACACACATATATGTATTTAACAACAAAAATAAATGAAAATCTATTTGATCTATAAATATGAATGATAAATTTTCATTTATGTTTTGGTTTTTATTTATTTATTTATAAATTTTTTAGAAAATCACACATTTATTGGTGTGCAACTTTTTATGTTCCTCCAATGAACGCAATTTGTCATCATACCATTTTATTAAACGCTGATGATATGTATCACGTTCATATTGATATCTGGCCACATGATAGGCCTTGTGATAGGTTGTTATTGGTAGAAATTCTTGCTGTTGACGGCTTATATTAGCCGTTATATCTTTACACTATTTACAGTGTATGGTATAGGTGGGTTCATTGGATTTAACGCGTAATTTTTGTTTATAATGATATTCCTTTAGATAGGATTTCAAACGTGCCGGTAATTCTAATTCATTGATACCATCATAGGTGGTATTCGAGACAATTGTGGCACGGCATAATTTTTGCAGGGGAAAGCAATTCTTACGGTGTAAAGGTATAGTAAGCATGGGTTCAAAGAACATTACACAAGCTGGATCTTTATAGTGTTCCAGGAGGCCAGTAACAGTGGGTGCGGTAAAGACACAGGGATCATGGCAATCAAAACTAAGAGAAATGGAAAATAAAAAAAAATTAGTTTAATTTTATGTTCTATTTAAAAGATTTATAACTTACCTAAAACGATGATCACTTTGTTCGATACGGGCATGCAAAGAACGTCCATATTTACGAAATGTAACCGAAAATAGAAATTCTTCTTGAGCCGAATCGCGCAATAAAAATGTACCCTCTGGTTTACCCTCCAACAAACGTTCCGCTTCATATCGATCCATTTTACCCCAATAGAAACTTGAATTCGTTATACGTTCCAAATCGGGCACCAAATAATGTACAAAATCCACTTGGGAATGTACAATGGGACCTGAGGAGCTAGTCGCATTAGGTCGTGTGGTATTTGAAGGAACTTTAACCATTAAATCATTAGATGAGGAGGAATTTGAAGTTGTGGGTGATGATATATCATGGGCTATTGATATTAAACTATTAGTGTTTAGGCTGGAATTGGAAGTTGTGTTGTTGGTGTTGGTGGGTAGGGGACGAAGAGCTGTATTCGAGGGATTTACTATAGCACATTGTACTACAACAAATTGAGGTTGGGCTGGTGTTGTTAAGGGAATAATAACATCACTGCCATTTGTAGTGGTGGCAGGGCCCCACAATGACACTTGATTGTTAATAGTAGGGGGTACAACTATAGCTGCTGCTGCCGTTGTCGAGGGGACGCTCATGGTGGTGGAATGCATGGAATTACGTTGCAGTTGTTGTAGCGTTTGTGTTTTATTTGAATTATTTACCAGAGGATTGTTAATGGAATGTCTATCTTGTGACTTGTTGCGTTTTTGTTCTTTTTGCTGTTGCTGCTGTTGTAGCTGTTTACTAGTCTTATTAGCTGATCTTGATAATGAGGGATCCAAAAAGCGTCTGAAAGCATCACGACAACTACACTTACGACATCTACTTTTTGTTTTTGCACCCGTATTGCTACTGGAAGACATTGAACTTCCACCATTAGCTGCTGCTGCAGCCAAAGACTTTGATTTACGTCGACAGCAAACATCTGACTCGTTATCTGGTTCTGAAATAAGATAAAAAGCAATAAATAAATAAATAAATAAATAAATAAAAGAAATATATATATATATATATATATATATATATATAATAATATATATAATAATATATATTATATATATAGTTTTAAGTATGATCGTTGTAAATTTATGATATTTTTAAAATATACATATATAAAACATTTGTCATTTTATTACATAAAATAATATGCAATATTTCAACTATATTACATTTTTATTAATGTTTTTTAATATTTATAGGAAACTGCTATTTAGATCTTGTACTTTTTCCGAATTATCAAAAGAACTTGTGAGGTATTATTGCGTATTGTTTTGTTTTAATTGTAATTGTTTTAATATTTTAAAAAGATATTGCTTTCTTTAAAATTATTACCTTGCTTAATTTTTAGAATAAATGGATTTTTGTTATTCTATTAACAAATTAAAAACCTGATGAACTTAAAAATAGAAAAAAAAAAACAAAATTTTTCAAACACTTAAAATGCAATTAAATTTCAAGATTGAACAAATTTGTGAAACAAAATTAAAGAAATAAAAACTTTTTTCGTAAATAGTTTATATATTTAATTGTTTATTTATTTTTTCTTGTTTATTTATTTATTTTATTATTATTGACTTTATTGAAACCTTTATAAAATAATTGATTAACTACATTGTTATGAGGATTTACTTAAAAGTATTACAACAATTAACGTCCAAATAATTAAAAAAGGAAACTACTAATATTACAGTATTAAGAAAATTTGTAAAAAACCCTTTGTACATTCTTAAACGTTATGAGAAATTTTTAAAACTTCCATTAATTATTACCCTTTAAGTAGAAATAGCCTTAGTGATTGTTTAGCAAATGTCTTATTATTTCATATGTAGATGTTTTACATTTTTCATTAAATGACAGAGCCAGTTCCCTTACAAATGAATTAAACATCTTATGGTTAAAGTTTCTATGCAGTAGATCGGTAGAATATCTGGGGTGTAGGTTATGAATTATTTTCAGATTTTTATTTTGTATATCTGTAATTTTCTTGTGTAACTTCTAGCAGCTTTAAAAAACCAGACTTGGCACCCGTAGGTCAAAATTGGCCGAATACACATTTTGTAAATAAGGATCTTGTTTTATAAATTAAGTTTAGGCCTTCTGTTGTGTAAGGGGTAAAGTGTATGGCCGCATTTGATTGCTTTATCACAAATATACTGTATGTCTTGTTTATATGATAGTTTTTTATCTACGATAATTTCTTGATATTTGATACTACCCTGCAGTGGAATAAAAACTCCTCTAGAATATAAATGTAGAAATATGTTTCTGTGATCTATTATATGGAAATAGCTTGTGTTTTACTAGCACTTATAATACCGATCCCTTCGGCAGTCCCGCAAGGATTTGTCTATCACTAGATAGCGTATTATATATAGATACAACAAATAAGCGTTGATCTAAAAAACTCTTTATTATATTTTGCAGGTACGTTGGATAATTAAAGGAATTTAGTTTAAAAACTAGGCCTTCATGCCATATTGATTCGGAGGCTTTTTCATGTTAATGTCAAGAAAAATAACACCAGTGCTCTTACGATTTCTTTTGCTTGTTTCAAGAAAATTAACGACTTTTTAGTTGATCTACTGTAGAGTGCTCATTGCGGAATCCAAACTGTTGAGGGTTAATAATATTAATTTGGTTGGAAAAGTCTAAAATTTCCTTATTAATTATTTTTTCAAATACTTTATCCAATAGTCTTAGGATGCTGATTGGTCTATAGTTAGACGGTAATTTAGGATCCTTTCCTGGCTTAAGAATTGGGATAACTTTTGCCTTCTTAAAAATAATTCGAAAATAGACTTCTATTAAACAAGAGTTGAAAAGTTAGCTTAGGGTTTCAAAGAAGCAATCGGGCATCATTTTAAGGATAATGCTATTAATTCCATCTAAACCGTGGGCTTTATTATTTTTCAATAAAAGTACAAGCGATTTAACTTCATCTCAATTGGTATGCTCTACGTTACACCTGCCAAGAATTGTATCGTTAAGATTATGAATGAATCTTGAGACAGCTGTGTCCATAGTTCATAATTATAATAATGGTGTGTGAATTACCAAATACATCTGCTATTGAATTAGCCTTTTCAGTGTCAGTTTTCAAAACTTACATGAATTTTATAGCCACCAAGTTGGAACTTATGGTTCGGTTACAAAAAAGTCTCATTTAAAAGGAGAATATCGATTTTACTTTCGTGCAATACATATTCCAGCTGAGAAGCTGCTGTTATCCCTTGGGCATTCCAGTGCATAACATGAACATTGTGAATACAAGTAAGTTACGCTTACGGGTTTTATATTGAGCGAGCTGACAAATTCTTCGCCGATTGTGTTTGTATCCAGTTTTGGTAGGCCAAATAAAACCAATTTAAAACTTTTTTCGTCATTCATCTTATGCGTATAAAAGTGAATTTTTTATGCTTTAGAACACTCAAAGCTTCATTGGACAACGAGGTGGATAAAATCTTCGTACCAATAGTCATTATTCGTTTATATGTATACTTGTCGCCAATCAATCCAATCACAGTTGAAAAACTATAGAATCCATAATTATAAGAGGAATCTTTTCTTTGAAAGCAACTACTTCTTCTTCGTCTTCAAATAGTAGCTGAAATATGTTGGCACTTGTGTTGGGTCCGTCTAAATTTTTTGACATTTTTAATTTAGGGGTATTTCCCCAATGCTTTCTTCTCTTTTGATCAAACATTGTCACAAAAAAAATTTATCTATCTATCTATTTAAGACCTATATATTAAGCTAATTTCAAACTCTATTAAGATCTACTAATATCAATTTAAGATTATTTGAAGATTTACCTTTTTAAACAAATTTAGCACTAGCTGAGGGTTAACTATTTAATCTATTTAGGGGATATTTTAAGTCCTATTATTAAAGCTAATTAAAGCTAATTATTAAAGATAATTTACAAGTCCTACTATTGAAGCTTAATTGGAACTGATTAATTTTGATATATATTTCAAAATTTTTGAAGGATTATTTGAAAACCCACTAAAGACATTTTGTGTCATTTTTAATCCGCATAAATCACTTTTTTTAGATCATATTTTATTTTTTAATAATTTTATTATTAAATAGTTTTAATCTAATTTGTAACTCACCTTCATTAATTGAGTGCATTTGTATGCTATTACAATTACTGCCACTTGCTTCAAGTTGCTGTTGCTGCAACTGATGATCTTCCAAAACTTCACAATACTCAACAATTTCACCAATATTTTGTTCAACAATTTCATCATTAAATTGCAAACAATTAAAACGTTCCCGACGTTCATTACTTGACGAAGACATTGTACAACTATTATTGATGTTAGACGCTGTACCACTATTTGAATTTAAATAATTATTATTATGATTCAAAGAACTGCCAGCAGTTCTAAATAATGAAGCAGCTGATGTTGAAGCTGAGGTTGATGAAGATGTTGTTGCCGTTGTTGGTATAGTTAAAGTTGAAGGATTTGGCATAGAATTACAATTATTACTACTACTATTCAAGGTAAGATTTAAAAATTGTGTACCCGCCGCTGTAACGGTTGTTGATAATTCAGTAGAATTGAGATTACAATCAGCTGTTAAACTTTCTAAGGAAGTGCAGTCCTGTTGCTGGGATGTTGATAATGATGATCCATTTTCATTTCCGTTTTCCATTTTAGCCAATTGAATTTTAATGATTATTTGACGACCACACGATAAATTATTAACTGATGTTAAACTACTGCTAATACTATTATTGGTATTATGTTGTTGTTGCTGTAAAATGCCAGCTGTTGTTATATGATTATTCTCACTACTACTATCATAGGTAGTAGTTGGTGTAGTAGGACTTTCTTGTATTTGTAAATTTATTAAGGGTCCTAAAAATTGCTGTTGATTACCGTTAGGTACAGGTATTATATTTGTTGTTGCTATTGGATTGGTTGCTAAATTATTTGTTGCAGTTACAGTTGTTGTATTAAATACTTTTTCACCATTTATAGTCGTTGTTTTAGCAGCAATATTATTTGCAGCAGTTTTACTAAAACGGTGACCCATCTGAATTTATAATTAAAACGTTTTTATACTAAATTGTTGGGATTTTCCATTGACATTTGTTTCTTGTATTTCCCTTTTGCCCCTTTCACTCTTTTAACTATTTTATTTTATATTTATGTTTAGTTATTTGTTTGTTAATTGTAACTGCAAATATTAAAAAGAAATATAGAAAATAATAATAATAATAATAATATCAATTTATATTTTAAATTGTTAAAAGGAATTCTAAGTATTAAATTAAATGTAAAAGGAGAAAATATTTTTGTTAAATTGTTTGTGGTTAGCACAATTATTTACCTAACAATTTTCGAAGAATTAAATTAGTATTACAGTCGAAAACGGTGATTACGAACTCTAAGGGACCGATAAATTTAGTTCGTTATAAACGTAGTTCATTATATCCGTAAAATACCAAAAAATTTTTTGTTTGTTAACAAAATATACTATTTCATTACGACACTAATATTTGTAATTAAATCGTATTTCTTTCGTTTAAAAATGGGCTGTATTTATGATTTTTAAATATGTATTGTTAATTTCAATATATTAGGAGGAATATTTTTTGCATTCATCAGTCATTTGACGAGTGGCAAATTGAGATTAATTATATTTTTTGTACTAACTCAATTCTTTGAGGGATACCGATCTTCTAATATTAAATTTTTAATTCTTTTATAATTTCAGTGTCATTTTTTTTTTTTTTGCTATTTTTAATAAATGCGTGTGCGTTATATTAAAAAGGTCAACAATTATACATATAAAATTACTCATTTTTTGTTCTTTCAGATAATCTGATTTAAAATTAATGAAAATTATTTCTATTTGTCCAATAACACAGTGCAACAAGAAAAAATTGCCACAATAATTCCAATGCAATATGAAAGTGTACCAGTAGTCTACCAAAACCTCCAAAGTGTTGCTCAACGTTAGTTCGAATTTTTAGGAGTCATTTTTTCAATATGATTGAAAATAAAAATAATTTAAATTATTTAATTCAAATGCTGTTATATATTGCTTTATAGACTATCATTATTATATTTTTGCTTACTTTATTTTACTTAATCTTATGTTTAAACCACTGAACCGGTTAAAATGAAACATGGCAAATATGTATGTATATCCTTGAAGGAAGTATTGACTGGATGCCATAAAATTTTTATGACAGTGGTTTAAAAAAATTCACAGGATAATAAAAGTGAGCGAAAAAGAGACGTGCCACCCACACAGGAAAAGTTTTATATTATACAATAGTTTCTATTCCTTGTGCATGTGAGTTGTCTTAGTAGCAAAATTGATTTTTATTGAAAGTGCGGTAAAAAGTGAGCGTGGCATCCAACTTTTTAGACTACATAAAATACTTGATATATGAGCTAAACTTCATATATAAAACAAATTTAAGAAACATTTTACACAATGTCTAAGAGATGCTTTGTAATCTATAAACCAATGAATATCCATAAAAAGTGCTCTAAAATATCCGAAGTTTAAGAGAGCATAAAATCGAAATTCTGACTAACTTTGCAAAACCCTTTAGATATTTTATTAAGCTGATGGTATTGATTTCGCGTAGGAATCATTGAGGCAATATTTAATGACGCAAAATTTGTCGCATAGGGTAATTTAAATTTAAATTAATAAAATTTATTTCTGTTGGTTTTTACATTTTTGAAACATTTCTTTTTTTTTTTTTGCAATTTTATTTATCTAAAACTAATATTTGTGGGAGTTCGTTATAAACGTATTTTTTTGTATAAAATCTTCTTCTTGGGACCATAATAATGTGTTCGTTATAGAAAAATTTCGCTATAATATTATAAACTTAGTTATTTGTATGGAAAATTTCGGTAAAATCAATGGGAACGAAAAAAGAGTTCGCTGTAGCCATAGTTTATGATAGCCGTGTTCGACTGTAAAAATATAATTGTGTTGGAAAACCATTAAATTTTAATAATGTACATAACTAAAAACATAAACGAAGGGTTCGCAAGTAATTATAAATAACATAATAAATTAAATTTCCATCATTTTGTTGTCACTCTTCAATAAGAAAATGGGACAATTATGTTGAGAAAAATGGATAAAGGAAATTCAATAAATAGTTTTAAATATCTACAATCTACATATTTGAAGCTCTAATATTGATGTCAATTTACAACTTTGTAGTCTTACAATTAAAGCCAATTTACGACTTTTGAAGATCTTAATTCGGTCTGCTTAAAGACCAACCTTCTATTAAAGACAATTTCGGCTCACCTAAAGACCTACGATTAAAACTAATATCGGACTATTTGAAGAACTACTATTAAAGGTAATTTAAATCTATATGATTGACACATTCTTTGTAGAATAAAATATTTTTATTTAAATAATATTAATTTGTTATGCTGGGTTGAATTGTTTTGAAACACCCTTTTTACAAGTAAAATTACCAATTTGCGCACATCTTTCGATTTCAGCTTAAACATAATAAATCCATGTTATGAAAAAAAAACATTTTATTAGAATTTATTATGTTTTCTAGAAAATTTCGACTATATACATATTTTGTTTTCTCATTAATAATGTTTCATTTTATGTAACTGTACGTTTTCTTTTCTAGCTTTCGGTTTTCATGGAACTGATTTAAGTAATTGTAATAATGAGTATTAAATATTTCGCAAAAAAAATATTCAAATAACCTCAAGCACAATATATTAGACTAGAAAAACAACAACAAAAAATGCGAAAATATAAAAATAAAATATATAAAAAAAGATTTTTATAATAAATTAAAAAAAGAAAAAATAAATAGCTGGAAATTGTATATTGTTTATAACAAGCAGGAGGATGTAGGATGACGACAATGAGGATGAAGATGATGATGAAGTATGTATATACAAACAAAACAGAGTTGCTAAAACAACTGAGGCAAATAATTCCTAGAAGTAACGGAAAAATATTTGAATTCTACGTAGAGAGAAAAACGCAAAGACGTAGTTGAGTGCTAGTGTGTGTGTGTGTTTGCGTATAGTATAAAATAAAATAAATGAATTTTAGTCTGAAAATATTTTGTTATATGGTTTTTATAACAAATTTTTTGTTTGTCTGTATGTGTGCGTTGTTTAATTTTTCCACTTTATTTACATAGTGTCTATATTAGAAAATTTTTTATCAAGACAAAGGTCAAAAATATCTACTACTGAAACTAAATAATTTAACACTTTTTTTTAAGGTCTCAGTTTAAGGTTTAAACTCAAGCTAATTTGGAACTATTTCTGACCCTACCTACTATTGAAGCTTATGTGGAACTATTTGAAAACCTACTGTTACAACTAATTTAGGACGTACTATTGAAGCTTATTTTGAAGGTAATTTAATAATATTCGAAGTCCTTGATAATGGGAATTTTATGAGTATTTGAAGCTAATTTTGTATTATCTGAAAACCTTCTAATGAAGCTAAATTGAGACTATTAAAGCTAATTTATATAATCTTATATGAAAAGCCACTATTGAAGGTCATTTGCTACTAAATCAAGATCTACTATTAAAAGTAATTTATGAGTATTTGAAGACCTACTAATAAAGAAAAATTGAGATTATTTATTGACCAACTATTGAAGCTATTTTAAAACTATATGAAGACCCAGTATTGAAGCTCATTTGATACTATATGATGACCTACTATTTAAGGTAATTTAGGGCTACATACAGACCAAAAATTGATGCAAATATAGACTTCTTTTAAGCATAACAATCCTTGTTTATTACTGGACAAAGATTTTAATATCGAAACCAATTTGCAGCTCTATAAAGAATTAATTTGGGACTAAAAACATTAAATTGAAGCTAACTTGGTATCATTTAATGTCCAATGATTTAAGAAATTTTAAGCTTAGTATTGGCACTTTTTTTTAATGAATTATTCATTTAATTACACAGATTCTGCAGTCTGGAATTTCTCAGTGAATTTAGATACACGTGATCATAGACATCGAAGACTAAAAATCACTTTTATTTAATTGAGTCTAGTTCTCGAAGAATCCGTTACATAGAAAATTAATGAGGTTTCACCACATATTGCAACATATCCCGAGCACGATTTGGTTTAATAAAATATTAATAAATTACGGCTTAGACGTGATAAATATATATCACAAAAAGTTTAACTTTATTGTAATGTTGTTACATTATATATATATATATATATATATATATATATATATATGATACCAAAATGTATCAAATGTATCTTCTCCTTTTTTCTCTCCTTAGAAACTCATTAAAAAAATGTTGCTATTAAAAAATTGAGTAAAGAAAAAATTAAAATTAATTTTCTTGTTATATAAGCGCAATCAAGAGCTTTCAATTGATACCTAAATGTTTGCAATAGGATAAACAGTATAGGAAATATTTACTATTTTAAGTGAGTTAGGGAGCTCAGTGAGTAACTCTTTATTTTATATTTTTGTTTTATTGTTATCCTTTATCTAATGGTCGCTGTTTAAGGCAAATTTCATATTATATGTACTCTCACAATAGTTAATATCATCGCTGCTATAATGCAAAAACTTTGTAAAATCCAGTATTTATGAAAGTCCAATGATGTCCATCAAATTATTTATATTCAAAAAAATATATTTCATTTTTCTTGTTATCCTTTTAGTATTGACTAATGAAAGAATATAAGAAATATACCGACGCCATTAATTGGCAATTTGTAAAATCCGGTGTTTAGACAATACGAAGTTATCTAACCAATTATTAAAAAATAAAATATTTAATTTTATTATATTTGAATTTGTGATATTATCCTTATTGCATTGAATTTATTGAACGACAAAAAAAAATCTGTTACGGTTTATGGAAAAATTTTTACATACTCTTACAGCGGTAAAATGCAAAAATTGTTTCAATTTCTTTTTTTTTTACCTTTATATTATTTTGTGTACGAATTTTGCAATTGCTGTTAAGGAACACATCTTTTAAAATAGAATTTATTATTTTAATTTTTTCCGAATTGACTTTTTTATATTTATGCGAAAATTTGCACATAATTTATCACGGGAAAACCACAAATTTTATTCATTTTTTCGTCTACTAACATTACAAACACTAAAAAAAATTGTGTAATTTAAACATATTTTTGTAACACTCAAACTAATATTTTTTCAATCAGAACATACAATTTTATATTTTTATAAATGGTCACATGTTATATTGCAAATATCATCAAAGACCCTTTTACTCTATATTCCCCTCCTCGCACTAGCTCTGCTTAAAACAAAGTGAGAAATATGAACGTTATGACCGACAAAAAGAGAATGTGTGTTCTATGAAAATTTAATCCTTTTGTTTTGATATTTCCAAAAACAACCAAGACCAAGCATGTACAAGCAAACAAATTAAAAGTAATAGCAACAACAACAAAAAAGTGTGTGATATTGGGTTTTCAGAACATAGGAAGAGAGAGACAGAGAGATAGTAAAAGAGAAAAGGAAGAAATTCTAAGAACGTACATTTTAGAAGACACACGCATCCATACAATCAATATAAAATTAAAACTGAACATACAGATGTACAATGTAGAAATAATTCCCTACAAAAGATATAGTATTTATAATTAGATGATTTTGTTGTTGAGCTAAGAGAATGAGAGATCAAAAATATTTAGAGTGACTAAAAGGGGATGTAATCTGGCATTGTTTTATTTTAGATTTAAAAATCTAAATTTAGAAAGCAAGAAATATTGTTTTATAAAAATGTACGATTTCAAGAAATTTTTAAATTTTCAAAATGATGAATATTACCGTTAATCTCTAGTTTTAAAATTTGGCAACACTTGCAAATGTTTGAAGTGTTATGACTTAATTTCAAAGAACGAGTTGCTCTTTATGGTGAAATTATTTATTATAAAACTTGTTTTAGGTTTTCGTGTTACAAAAACAAATGTTTAAAATATGAGAAGAACCAAACTGGAAACTGGCATATTTCTTGAACATCGTCATCATTATTATCTTAAAACATCTGCAATAACTCTAATATAGTGATGGTTATGCCTTAGGAATTCAGTTAATATTTTTTTTACTTAGAAGTTTTTGGGTTAAACCCAAATTTAAATTCAATTTAATTTTGTGCAATTTCAACATTTTTGTTAATTCAGTTTTGTTCAGTGCACATTTGTAGATGTGTATTAAAAGTTATGTGTAGGTTATTTTCAGGAATTTATTTTCAATTTTTTTTTCTTATTTATTGGATAATTTTTTATTTTAATTAGTTTATTATTATTATTATTATTATTTTTTTGTAATCTAAATTCCATCAATATTAAAAACTGTTACTTTATAATATTTTTAAAAGGCACAAAAAATAAAATAAAAAATAATAATAAAAAATAAACCATTTAAAATTCTGGGAAAATTCAATAATTTTTTATTTTTTTATTTTTTTATATGTATAAAATTTGTAATTTACTATAATATTAAATAAACAATTCTGGGAAATTTTTGGAGCAAAAAAAAAAGAAGATATAAAAAAAAAAGAATAAATAATTGAATAAAATTTTATTGAGGATAAAAATATAAATACTAAAAAAATAAAAAATAAAAATGTGTGAAAAAAAATTACCAACAGACATTCACTTTTTCCGTTGGCAAGCAATAGTAAAGGGAAATTACAATTAAATTTATTTATTATTAAGTAAGAGCAAGATTTTACAGATTTTTACAGTTTTAAATTGTCTCTTAGTTAGTTAATCTTAGTTTCAACTAGATATATACTATAAAGGCAATTATAATAAGGGAAAATCACAGTTAAATTTAATAATCAAGAGCACAGTTTTTGATTGTCTCTTAGTTAGTCAAACTTAGTTTAAAGTAGAGATACAGTTAATGATAATTATAAGGGGATATTATAGATAAATTTAATTATAATCAAGAGCACAGTTTCAGATTATCTCATAATTTGTTAAACTTAGTTTAAGCTAGAGATTCAGTTAATGGGAATTATAAACCAAGTTTGAACAAGTTAAAATGCAATTGTGATGTCAGACTAATAAATAAAAATAAAAAAAGAAAATAAAAAACAATGTTTTTAATTTAGTATAAAATATAGAAAAAATTA
Source organism: Protocalliphora azurea (assembly GCA_932274085.1). NCBI lineage: Eukaryota > Metazoa > Arthropoda > Insecta > Diptera > Calliphoridae > Protocalliphora > Protocalliphora azurea. The sequence goes on from OW026520.1 coordinate 115,238,567, forward strand.
TTAAAAATAATTGTAATTCTGTACTAAAATTTTAACTCAAAAGAAACAATATTGGAAAAACATAAATTTAAAATCAAAAAATGTATACCCTTATTTATAAATCACCTGCGTTGAGCGCTTCATCTACACTTCAATTTCAATCACCACGCTTGATTCCAAAAATATAATTTTATAAATTACTATGACTTTGCGTTCGAATTTTACGTTATCACCGATAAATGACAAATAAAAATAATTTCAGTATTTCCAATATTTTATAATAATAATTATTTATTTTCTTATAAGACCTACATTTATGTGCTTGGCAATCCTGATATTAATTGAAAAGGAAATTTGAAAACAAAAACCAAATCAAATAAGAAAAAAAATTGACAAAATAAAAATATTTGTGTTTTTGTTTTAAGTAAATTAAAAATTAAAGATCGAATCTTTATATACATTTTAAAGTGCTACAACTTCAATTAATGTAATTGAATTTTAGGTGTTGAATTTGAAGTTTAAAGGGATAAATTTTCCAACGCGGTGATAACTTCGGTTGTTTCTATCACGAGCAAACACTTCAAAATTCTGGTGATTTACAAAATACGAAATTTGTAAAAGTGATCAAAAGTGAGGTGTGGTGATTTACATAATAAGGGCATTCGTTTTTTTATTTTTTTTTTAATTTATTTAAAAATTTAAAGATAAACAAAAATTTTAAAGTGTATTCAAAGTGTGACTTAAAATAAAGAATATTGCAGTAGCATTTTTTAAATTGATTGTTATATGGTTATAAATTGTGAATACCCTAACACTATAATGAAGGTTATTTATTTAAAACTAACGAAAGAATTTCATTTACTTTGTCAATAGCTAATTCTTTTTCACAATCAATTGAAATAAAATAAAAAAAATATTATCTAGAAAGTATTTCCAGTGGACGTGCGCACATTAAAATTTATTTGTACTGATATATCAATATTTTGCACTAATATGAATTTATTATGACAAATTGATTAAGTTTAATTGAATTATAATTGCGGAATGTGCAAACAGAACATAACTTTTAAGGAGAGTACTTTGTTCAAGTGTATATTACGAATTTTTTTTAAATTTCCCTTTTAAATAAATCTATCTCACATTTGTTAAGTAATAAATCTTTTGTGGTAAAAAAATTCCAAAATATTCTCTGAGAATTAATTCAACATCAATAAAATTAAGGTTCGCTGTAACACAAATTTAGTTAATACAAAATTGGTTAATTTGCTGGAGTTCTCCCAAGTTGTAAAGAAACTGATAGTAAAAAATTAAAAAATTGACACTTTGAGAACTATATTAACTTTATAAAATTTTAAACACGATTACATATATTAATTATTAATTTTATAATGAATTTTATTACTAAATTTTTTTTATTTTCAGAGTTTTTTCTTTATTTTGTGTTCATTTTTACAATATTTTATCAAAAACTCCAAACAATTTCAGCTTTTTGTCACTATTTTCCATCTTTGATCTTTTGGAAGCCAGTCTTTCTTATTCCTCATAGCTGGCAACATTGTTTTAGGAATTTAGAACTATTCATTACCGTTATAATAAAAGTCCTTAATATCGGGAAATTAATTTTAACTTTAATACTTAAACCTTTAAATAATATTTTTTTAAACAAATACATGTAAGTCTGTAAGTTTGTATCATTTTAATTAAAATTCTTACGCTGAATTAATTCTGTTCCCAAAACTACTGTTTACCATATTAAAATCCACATGCATACACATACCTATTTATGTATGTAATTTTTATTGTGTTTGTGGTATTAGTTAACAAACCGGATTAGGTAGGGGTTGTCTTCCTTTTGACACTTAAAAACAAATATAAACAAAAACACACTCAGTTACACACACACAAACACACCTTATTTGTCAACATTTTCTTAATGAAGTTATTAACTTGAATTTCTTCCTTTTTTTGGTAAAATAAACACCACAAAAATATAAATAAATTCTTAATGACAATTTAATCAACTTATAAATGGTAGTGTTTACCATTAAAAGATTTCTGTTTAAATGATTAACTCAGTCAATTAAAACGTGCAATTTATTATAAATTATATACATTATTTTATTTTCTATAATTCTCTTAAAACGACGGAAGTACCCACCAAATAAGCTTTTTAGATTTTTTATTTCTATATATTATAAAATATTCTTAACCACATACATAATTTTTTTTTTTTTTGTGATTGAAAATTTTGAAATATCACGTTCACAAATAGAAAAAAATAAGGTTTAAGAAAGTTTATGAATGAAAATCTGTGGACACGTTTATTTTTATTTTATTTTTTTTTTTTTTTTTTTTTTTTTTTGATTATAAATAACCGTATAACACACACCTTTATTTTAAACGAAAATTTTAATTAAAATAATTTGTTTTTTTTTCTTATAGAAAAAATGAATTTTATATAAACACTGTTATATGATTTTATGTGATTATTGTTGAACAACTGAAATTGGAATGAAGTGAATGAAAATTTATTAGCAACTTTTTAGTCAACAATATACTCGGCACGATAATAATTTTCAAAAATATTATCGTAACAACAGCAACACAAACAACCACGACCACGATAATAATGGTGATGATGACGACAATGACAACAAATATTGTATGTGTTAGAGCTGAAAAACGAAATATTTCAAATAGTACCAATTAAAATTGAAATAAAGTACTTTTTGGTAATATGTATATTTGTATATAGGATCCAAATGGCATTACTGAAAGTCTCCATTAGTTAATTTATGGGAAATGTTCTTCAGAATTTAGTACGGAGTTGTGAGCCAAGCCATTAAAAAAAATAATAATAATAAAAAATAATAATTAATTTTCCAAAAAAAAAAGATACCAAATGGAAAAAGAAACAAATTAAAATTTTCTTGCTTATTTTCAAAAAAAGTTCCAAATTTTCAAAAAGCTTCCAATTTTAAAACAAAAGAGTAAAATTCTCCGAAATGATTTTTAAGAAAAGTACCCATTTTAATAGAATATGAATTTTTCAAAAATAACAGTTTTTTAATATCAATTTTTTAAAAAGGTACAAAAAGAGGTCAAAAATTGACCAACTTCAAAAAAGAAAAAATTAAAATTTAAATACTAATAATGTGAATAATAATTTTCCAAAAAAGACAAATTTCCTTGCTATTGTATAAAAGGTAAACTTTTTTTACTTTTTCAAAAAAAAAAAAAAAGTATTTAAATTTAAAAAATATACTTTCGTATTAAATTGTACTAATAAAAAATAAAAGTCCATTAGTACCTAACTAATCATCCATAATTTGTGCATGAAAAACAAAATAACAAAAACAATAAAATAACAAGCTAAATAATAATGATGAAAAATTAATCAGTTACTACTACAACAATAAGAAAAAAACACACCCCTTCCTGGTTTTATATTCCCAGCAAAAAAAAAAAACGAGCAAGTGAGAAAGAACTTTTTCACCACTTCAAAATTAGAACTAAATGAATATTTGCACTTTTTGGAAGTTAGTTGAAATTACTTTTAAAAAAATTTAAAATAAATGTATTTTTAGCAGAAAAAAAGATGAATAATTTCTAAGAAAATAAAATTTTCAGAGATTGAAAAGCTTTTCTATTATTTATTAATAAAGCTAAAACCAGTTTTAATAAAAGAACTTCAAAAGAAATGAACAAGAAGCATAAAAGAAGAAAATTCTACCAATGACACCCATGGGTTAAAAAAAGAACTTCTACAGCTCTTTTTCAGCACTAAGTACTTCCTTTTAATGACAACATAATGTTAAAATCATGACATTTTCAGCTCTTTTTTTTGCTGGGTTTATACATATATGTATGTCTGTATGTTAATGTATTAACTGCTTTATATTCTTGATCTTCTTTGTATTCTTGTTGTTACGATTTTGGAAAAACAAATACAATTAAGAGACGAGTTAAAAAAACAACAAACACTTACAAATTAAAAATCATTCATATCTAATGTAAACAAAACACACTGAATGAGCACATTTTCTTTCTCTTTATTTACAAAATAACGAAAATAATACGAAGTTGTCAAGTTAGAAAATGCAATAATAGAAAAATAATAAACCACGTATTAGTTACAAAGGCATACTGATAAAGTTTATAAAATTTTAAAAAGTGACTAATATCAATAACTAATAAATTTTTTCGTTTCTTAAAATACCTTCTATTCACGTTAAATTGTATAGTGTTTTTTTTTTTTTAATCAGGGTATACCCCAAAAACTGTATTCAAATAATTACTCATCAGGGATGGTAACCATACAGAAAATATTTCTATAGAATTTTGTAGATGACAAGAAAAATATTGTAGACATTTAAGAAGTTATTAATTAAATTGTAATAAATAAATTATATGCACAAAGGTGTTGTCATTTAATTCGCAAAATGTAAAAAATAATAATAATAATAATAATAAACATTATTTCGAATTGTATAGGAAAAGAAAACCTATTTTTATGTTTTATTTGACAATTGTTTTTTCGAATACGTTTTCTTTCGAATTACATACTTATTAATCTCAAGATTTTTTAAAATATTTCCCTCTAATATGTTCCTGTTCAAATTCCATTATTGTTACCAAGCTTACGTTCCCCCTTTTTTCGCTACTCTTAAACGATTATGAAATTTGTTCATAATTATTGTATCTTTATCTATAAAATATAATCAAATAAAATTTATTACTATTTTGCAAACTGTGATTTTATTAATTTACTAAACATTCGATATGTACACAAATATTTTTGAAATGACACTATTTTATGGTATTCTGCAGAACTACTAAAGTGAGTCAGTGACTCACTTAAGACATGTCTGGTCTTGAAGCTTAAAACACTTCAAATTCTTATGAACACATGTATTTCTATGTGTGTATTTGTTTTACCTGATGGTAACCATCTAAATAAATCTGTTATATTTGTTTTTTGTAGTGTCTGTAAAGGCTGGTGTTTGGTTGCCAACGAAGAATTTCACGAATTTTTTTTATAAATTTGTTTCTTTTTTGTCTGTAGTAGCTGAATGTTGCAAAATCCATTGTTAATTTCATCACAACTCTAAATATGATTATGACGTCTCCCTCCAGTAGTGTATGAAGTATGTTCATTCAAACGTTTAATTTACAAATGAAGAAACTTCGCAAAGAATTGTGAAAGATATTTACTGCCTGTGAACAGTGGGGCGTAGGGAATAAAAAAAAATGGAAAAGATCCAAAGAAATGATCTGGTAGATTCTGTACTGAATAATGAGAAGATAGCATGGTCATTGGGATCTTTAAAACCCGCAGCACCAACTGGATAGGGATTATAAATTCTATTGTGAGTATGGATGGAACAAAGTATCTCAACTTATGTATTTCAACTTATGTGGAATCGTGTTGATAATTAAATTATTTTTGTGCTCAATAAAAAAAAAAAGAAATGCACATATATGCAGACGGCATATAGCTTCTTGGTAGAGGAAGATGAACGGGGGTAAATCCCCCAAACACCGATTTAATACTTCTTAACGGAAAATATAAAAGTGTAGACTTCAAGTACCAAGATTTTATAGAACCTTCTAAAAGGGACAAATAACTTTTCGCAATGCTGAGAGCACGACGAAGTGGAGAGTAGATAAAAAATAAAACCTAAAATTGTACGTTGTAGTCATTAGATAAATTCTTAGCTTTGTGGTACGTATCTGGTGCAGAGCGATCAATACGAAGATACATCTCTCTACTTTAAACAGGATATATAGACTAGCTTATTTTGCAATTATTGGAGCCAAGGATTCTACTTCATAAGACAATTTGGAGACTCGTTTGGCTTTAGTTCCAATTAAAGTGTATATCAAATACATCTAGGCCAAGTCGGTTCTTCAAGCCAGGCGAACTAAATCATAATCATATTAGACATGGCAATATCCTACGAAAAGTAGGCGTAAGTGACTTGGAGATTCGAACGTAGAATGAAAGCTTAGACAATGGATATGTAACAGGAATAACTGAATGACAGAGATATACGCTATTACTTTAGCTGCTAGATGAATTGGATAATTTATTCCGGAAGCAAAGAACGTCAATATTTATATGGACAGAACATTATTTGAAACATAAATCGAGATGTATAGTAAATTGTAATCAATATATATCTCAACTAGAACGAATTGATGTCAGACTTGTCTGGGTACCTGTGTATGGTATTATGCCTAGTTCGTCGTTTTCTTAATAGTAGATACCTTAACCAGCATTACCCCTCTCTTAGCATTCATCAATTAATTCATTCATTCCATTTACATGTAAAAGTGAGAATAAGGGAACTTTATATCTCTTTGAAAAAAGAAAAATCTAATTTTATTAGGATTCATATCGAGCATCTTCTTAGAACTTCATCTATTTAGTAATTCGAGAGCTATATCAAGCCTATGCAATAATATAGTATTAAAATTCCAGACCACATTTAAGACTTATGACAAAAATATGCAAAAAATTAAATATTGAAAAAAAAAAAAAATGTTAAAGAGCAATCAATAACTTATGTGCTATATTGGTTCTGCAATAGAAAAGGTAATATTGTCTTATTGTGGGCTTTATTTCTTGTTAATCACTCTCATCAAAATATTCACATTTGTTTTGACAATTTTTTTTTTTCTATTAAAAACCAGTCTACATTCAGTTTCTTTTTAAACTAAGATTTAAGAAGACACTATATGAAATTTTTATAAATTTAATATTGATGAGTAATTCTTTATTTAGAGAAAATAATAATTTCCTTTTTAAGTTTTATTAAAATACATTTTAAACCTTTGCTAAGAATTACAAAATGATTAAGAAATATATATCACAGATTTTCTCATACTTTGTAATAAAACCGCAACATATTATGCAAAAAACTATAAATAAATTTCATTTTAAAAAATTTGTCATTGTTTTTGTTTAAAAAAATTTCAAATTACCTCATACATTACGTTCTTTAAAATTGTGATACATGTTTATATGTACCTGCAAATAGATAAAAAAAAACATATAATTAATATAATTACGTTTAATTGTTATAATTCGTTATAATAATGACTTAAAAGCAAAATATTGTTTCATTAATATTTTTCCGAAAAAAAAAATATGACAATATATTTTTTAAATAATAAGAGTTAAAGCCATTCACACTAAACAAAAAAAAAAAAAAAAATCCCAGTATAAGCCCCTTTTTAATTAATATATTCAGTAAAAAAAGAAAACTGTAAACAAAATTAATTTGTTTTTATTTTTATTTAAATTTTAAACTTTCAATGTTAATTAAAAAACCAACTCATTATGCATCGTGTGTACAACACTTTTTTTGTATATTTTATTCATATTACCTTAACAATCAATTCAATTTTAAAATTAATTTTAGCATTTTCATTGGAAAATAAACTGCATCATACCGATTTAAAATTATTTATTTAAAAAATTTGCAATAAAAACTAAACCTCAAAATAGCCTTCTCTACACAGAGGGAAAAAGTTACCGGCTAACAATAAAAAAGATTCAGTTTTTGATCATATCAAAATACATGATGCATTAATATATACATATACATACTCTGTTCAGATACTTAAAATATTTTCATGTGAATTTTGTGCGGTACGATAATTGTTTATTTTTCATTTTTTTTTTTTTTCTTTGTATTACAAGTATTTGCAAACATATTTCATTCAATGAATGAGTAGTGTTGTATTTTATTTTTTTGTTTATATATTTTTTATTGTTTAACTGAGAAATAAAATAAAATCATTGCATTACAAAATTCTCATGAAATTAAACAATTATGGCCTAAAAGAATTGTATGTTAAAGTGTACTTATTTTTGTAAGCCAAATGGTACACTGAATAAAAATTAAGAGTAGTTTTCGTACTTAGAATATTGAAAAAGTAACAAAGTATAATTTTAATTTTTTTCAGGAAAAGGTATAATTATAAAATTAGTTCTATATTTTAGAAAATTGGTACTTAACTTTTACTTTTTTGAAAATTTATTATTAGTTTTTACTGAATAGAATTTATTTTTTATAATTTAATTTTTTTATAATATTATTATAATTTTCCTTTTGATTTTTTAGTTTTAAAAATATACTTTTAAAAATTTTTATAAACATTTTAAAAATGAGTAAATTTTCAAAAATTCTTAGGGTCTGATTCAGTACAACAAGAAAATTGTTTAGAATTAAAATTTGTATGAAAAATAGTTAAAAAATATTTGAAGAAATGAGTAATTTTCATACAAATTTTATTTTCAAACAATTTGATTGTCGTACTGAATCAGGTCATTAATATTTTGAAATTATTACATTACATTGGAAAGAGTGAAAGGTACACTTTTAAAATTATTTAAAATTTAAAATTAATTATTATTATTTTTTGTTTTTTAATTAATTTTCCTTTGATTTTTCAAAATCTTTAGAAAATCGGTACTTTCTTGAATATAAATATATATATATAGTAATAATTAAATAGTAATAATTTTTTTATAATTGTCAAATTTGTACTTTTTGGAATCGGTTTTTTTTATTTGTTTTACAAATTCATAAATTTTACTGAAAATTGGTACTTTTGCGATTTTATTTTTTTTATTATTTTCCCTTCGATCATGTAAAGTTTTAAGAAAATGAGTAACTTTTAGGAAATTTATACTTAAAAAAAATTATCAAATACTTTTTTTCAAAATTTGATTCTATTTTTTAAATTAGTACTTAAAAGTGAATTTGTCAGAAAAACTAACGATTTTTTTTTGGACATTTTGATATTTTTTTAATTATTTCTTTTTTTAAACTAATCATTATTTTTTTTTCTAGCTTTTTATAATTCAGGGGTTATTAAAAGTTAATTTAGCCGAAAAAAACACTTTAAACCGATTTTGCTGATTTCTAATAACATATTTCTCGGGAGAATTTTCCATACTTCGAAGTAATACGCGTATCTCTAAACAGAAACGTAATTTCAACATTTTTTTGGAATTCCCTAATTAAAAATTAAATTTTGGCATATGTATGTATGTATATACATATCCCTCTTGAAAAGTATAAAAACTACTAGGAAATCATTCAATAATTTTATTGGGTTCTCAGTGACGCCATTATATGTTACAATTTTACACATACCCTCACATTTACATATTTAATGCTTGGTGCGAAATTAATTAAATCCAATTAACTACAAAATATTTATTTTTGTGTTAGCCTCTTCATTTTATTGTTGTTACTAGTAAATGCTGAACTTCATCAAGTCATCGTTGACACACACCATCATCATCATCATCATCATCATCATTGGTTAGTATTATTGTAATAATGTGACAAAAAGTAGCACAGAAAACTTTACCACACGCAATTACAGTTACAATGTTGCTATTAATTGCATGCGTACATGAGTGTAAATATGGATGTATGTATGTATGTATGTATGTATGTAATACGGAGGTTTTGGCACAGTTGCCAGATTTTTTTAGACAAAATTTACAGTTAATTTTAATATAAAAATTATTTTATTATAAAACTCAAGATTTTTTAGAAATTTAATATAAATCTAAAATTAGGGAAATAACCCTAAAAAATTCTTAAAATTTCCCGTAATTAAATTTAAGCTTTTTTGCAATTTTAATTGTGGGTTTTTTTTTTAAATGTGCTCTTTTTTGATAACTTTTTTTTACAATTTCCCCTGCATCCAAAAATAAAAAAAAAAAACAGATTAAATTCTGAGATTTTTTTTGTTAACAAATTTTAATGAAACAACCCTTGGCCAAAGGCATTAAAAATGGTTGGGGTGTTTTTAGATATTATTTTATAAAATGCCTGCAGTTTATAAGAATTTCCCATATATATATATATATATATATATATATATATATATATATATATATATATATATATATATTTTTAATAACGTCTTTCCCTTGCTATGTGTAAATATAAAATAATACTTCATATTATATATATGTTGTGAAATAAGAATATAACTTATTTTAAATTATATTGCTTGATTAATACTTCTTATATATTGTTTATATGTGTATTTTAGCATGGATTGAAATCAAGATATTATAAACAAAACAACCAAAAATAAACAAATTATGCTTAAGTATGTATTATTGTAGATGGTTTTGCTTTTGTCTTTAATCTTATTTTTTATTTTTTTTTTTGTATTTTTACTATTGCTACTACGCATTAAAATTGAAGCGCCTTTCTAAAAAAATTAAACCCATAGTATAATAAATTTATTTAAACATATACGAAAATAAATTTTAAGAAATTCCAAGAAATACTTTTGTTTTTAAGTGTATAAGTATTAAAATGATGTTAAAATAAAAACAACATATGTATTTGCAAAAAAAAAAAAAAAAAAAAAAATTAACAAAAAATAAACAAAAAACCTAAAGGTGGCAAAAATAATGTATTTCAAATGTTAAATAATAATATTTTGTTTTTGATAAGACTAAAATAGATAAATGATGTAAAAGATTTATCTACACACGTTTATAGAGATCATTGAGTATCGTTCTCGTAACGATTATGGGATAAAAAGCATTCGTTTTCATTTAAAGGTATTATGGTGTTCATTTCTAAATCTAACAAAAAATGTTGTTTAACCAAAATATATGTAAGTATTATTTATAATTAAAATTTAAAAATTTTATTGTTTATATATACAAAAAAAGGAAAAAATATTAAATGATGATTTAATAAAAACTAGAATTAGGAACGGTATAGTATTAAATATAATGAATTTAATTCTTAATATTAGATGTGCTTCAAAAATATTAAATATTTTCGAAGTTTTGAAACAGATTTCTCTGAAGTACATTGTTATTTTAAATATATAATATTTAGACATGAACTTATTAAAAGAATAGATCTATTCTACTATTCCGATTTCATGGTGTCAATGGCTTTGTGTCCCGCTGTAGAATTGATAATGTTAGAGAGAAACGGAAGAAGTTGAAGTATTATAATGATTATTATCACTGGAAACTGTGAACAGGTGGTGGATTAAGGAGGCGGGACAACGGCACACTGAATCTTTGTAGGTAATGTGAGGATATTGAGAAACCGTAAGTGGTAGAATATACAATTTTCCACTGACCACGGTTGCAACATCATTGATTTAGATAATTAGGTACGCAGTGCTACAACGAACTGGATGATAAGTATTCTACAGTTGTGAACTTGGGAATATTATGCGATTTATCATGTGAATTCAATGACTTGTTGGCAGCAGATAGTAGATGCTTCTGTATAGCTGCTTATGACTCTACTAATTCTTCTACATTATGTCTTCTATTTTTCTTCTGTTTTATAATCAGTTCTGTTTCAATAATAACATAAGGTCAAAGTTATATAAAATTAACGTGAAATGAAAATATGCCACTGAAAAAGTAATTTATTAATTTAGCGTAATTTTTAGCATTTTTGTATAATTTTTTAGCATACTTTAGCTTTATTTTAAACACGATTTAGTTGAAAAATTTTTTCACACTGGTTCTTGTAAGAAAGAAAAAACAACAAAAAAAAAAAATAAAACTTTCCTTTAAAATTTAAGGAAAATTATATATTTTTATTATTTTTTCACACATATTTATTGCATTTTAACTCCTGTAACACGAATATTTTCCACAAACCGAAAAAAATTTTTATTTTTAACATTCCTTTTTTGTATGTTAAAATTTAAAAAATTGCTACTTTTGATATTAAAAATAAAACTGAATTTAAAATAATTTTAAATTATTTTCATATTCATCAACAAAGAGCTAAAAAATTCTATTATATTTATATTTGTGGGTGGATTTGTAGAAAATCTGCGAATATAATTGTGATGAATTATATTTAATAATTTTTGAATACTCTTTTGTGCAACTATGTGTGGTGAGTATAAATGAAATTTGACTAACACAATCTTAGTTAGATTTTTTTGACAACAGAGTTAGGTTTTTTCGACAATCCTTCCATTCTTTTTATTCTTCGGTTTTTAATTGCACTTTAATTTAAAATTTAAATGCCCAATTCTAAACAATTTGAGAAGTTGGTGGAACACCAATTATTCATCTTTACTTTTAGTGATATATTAAATTTTTAGTGAAAAATAGAATTTTTGGTGAAAAATAAAATATGAAATTTGGTGAAAAGTAAAATATTAAGTTTTTAGTGAAAAATCAAATTTTTAGTAAAAAAATCGCATTTTTAGTAAAAATCAAATTTTTGGTGAAAAATCAAATTTGTAGTAAAAATCAAATTTTTGGTGAAAAATCAAATTTTTTGTGAAAATTCCATTTTTTTTTTGTTAAAAATTAAATTTTTTTTGTGAAAAATCATAGAATTTTTTGTGAAAAATGTAATTTTTAGTAACTTTTTGATGAAAATTTAGAATTTTTTGTATTGTTGGTACAAGCTTTGAATATAGAAAAATTTCTTGTACTCACGTACTACATACTCTTTCTCTAAAGATGAACTTTAGAAGATGAAAATAAAGCCAATCTCTACATAGTAATTAATATATATATATTTAATTATTATATATATATATATATATATATATATATATATATAAATATAGTGCAAGCTCGGTATTCGCTACTATCCATCATCACGACGGCCCAGTTATCAGACGGCTTAATTTTTAAAATTGTAGGTTTTATAATCGTGACAGTTTACGAAAAACGGGTTCTATTTTCATCTGTTTTTTTTTTAATTTGATTACAATGTCTAGAACCAAAAAAGAGAAATCCCTTTTTGGAAGGTGTTCTTACATAAACAGCTGATTATTTTTTATACGTCTGGAGTGTCGAACTCCGTTTGTAAAAAAAATAAAAATCACAAGTTTAAATGTCCAACTCTGCCTATACAAGGCGAATTGATAAAACAGCCAGCACTGCCACATAGTTTATAGAGAAAAGCGAATATTTTTTTTATCACAAATTGTGTTTAAATTTAATTATCTTTTAATTTATTATTTCTTGAAAGTAAGGGAGAGACTAAAACCCTGAAAATTACCGTCCCATAGCTATTTCTCTTGCATTTTCCCAAGTAATGGAGAGTAGGGAAAACTACCATCTTGTTAAATATTTAGATATAAGAACTGATCACGAAAAAATTCGTGCATACAAATCTGGTTATAAATAATAAACCATTGGGCGATTTTTTTTAAATTATATTTTTATTAATGACTGTTATGTTCAAGTACTAAATTTAAAAGAATAAATGATGTCCTTTAAAGGCGGAGTTCCACACAATTTTGTGGATTAGCCTACTTTGGTCCAAACACAACACTATTTGTTTGATACCATTCTAATGAAAAGTAAAGAAATCAGGCCAGAAAAATTCATTGTTGTTTCTTAGTTAAGGAAGAAATTTTTTCTTAAGGCACCCATTCTGTATTTTTTTGTGCTAATGGAGCCATTTGTTATGAATGAAGTGCTTCTTTCGCCGAACGAACAAATGGCTGGCCAAAACCAAAATCTTTTTTGAGAATTTTTCTCCCACATTCTCTCCAGTATTTTCAACATAGAATTTCTGCCCAGGAAGTTGCAAAAAGTACCAGTACGTAATTTTCATCGTCGATTATGTAATAATCATAATTCTGAAAAAAATTCGTCCGAAGTATTTTCGTCCCTCTCTTTTGTCCCCAAATTCTTTCTTGTGTTCCTTTTGTACCTTGTTCGTCTTTAGTCCAGATTTCCTATTAACTTTTCTGACAAAAGATTCAGAGCAATTATCTTTTTATAATAATTTTCTTTCAGAGATGCCGGGATTTTCTATTTAAATTCTTTTTATTTTGCATGCGGTCCTACAGTTTGAAAATCCAATTTTTTTTACACTACCAGGTTTCCTTTCAATGGATTTTGAAAACTTCCATATGAAATATTCGTCGATCGAAAGATATGAGTTTTTCATTTCATTCAAATGGTTTTCTTGATCTTTTACAGCTACCTTGATCCATTATCTGACGCGTACAATCGCGAGACCGGAAGTATAGACCTAAACAGTTTTTGATAAGATTTTCAAAATCGTTCCTAAAGAAGATCTTAACACCTGATTAGAATGATTTGTTGATTTACATATCTCCTACTTATGTACATATATTTTACGTCTATGACTAGGTTTTGCCAAAATTAGAACCTTTTTATCCTCTCCAAGGTCTTATTATTTCCATCAAGGGCAGACAAGATAATACCATGTGCCTTTTCTACTAATTCTGGAGTCATGGGCTATGAGATCCATAATTTCCATACCAAATCATTCTGCATGCTTCCTTCTTTTGCGTCTACGATCCATCAGTAAATATACCCATCAATTACTTTCACGTCAGGCGTTTAAAAAAGATTTTTCTCAATTTTCTCCCGCAAGTTTATATATTTGACCGATTCACAATGTGTACATTCAAAGTCTACAAAAGCCCTGCTGCCATTCTTTAGCCCAGATAGACACAATAACCCCATGTTTAAGTTTCAACGAAACCTAAATGGATGAGACACCATGAATGCCAATGCAATATGTAGCGGCACAGAAAATACGTATTCCTGCTTTGGTACTGCCAAACAGAGACAACAAGGCAATTTACGATTGCAAACTTGTTTATGGTCCTTCTCCATGTTTAAATTTTAATGACACCTAAATGGGTAAGACGCCACAAATGCTGATGAAGTGTGTAGCGTATTCCATTCTGGTGGTGTCTAATTATAGTCCGCAAACTCTGCTTTTTGTACTGCCAAACAGAGACAACTTGTTTACCCTATTTCTGAAAAGTCTGTATTATCCCTAGAAAGAGTATCCGGAAGAATGTTCTGATTATCACGCCTATGCTGTATGTCAAACTTAAAATCCAAGAGTTTCAAAGCCCACCGAACCAGCCACATGTTGAGGCCATTTAGAGACATGAGCCACTTAGAAGCGCATGATCAGTAATAATAGCGAAACTCCTCGCCTTCAGCAGTGCTAAATCCTAAATACGCTTCCTATTCTTGTTGTGGTAGTGTCACAATAAATAAAAAGGTAAAAAAAGTCGCGGTGCTCAAAAGGGTCTTTAAAACTAAAAAAAAAAAAAATTTTTTTGAGCTTCATCATTCCAGCAAAATTTGTTCTCCCCTTTCAGCCTAATCGGGATCTTTTAACTATTTCTGAATGGGGTCGGCCATATAGAATTCTTAGTGTTTTTTGCTAACATACAAACGTCTGACGATAGTGTTGTGTCATCGATTTTTATGGGTAGTTTAAATATTAATGAATTTGAAGCTGTCGATGTTTTGGACATGAGAATACAATGTGAAGTCCGTTGGACGAAACACATTTTTCTAGTGTCAAAAAAAAAAAAAAAAAACATTCAAATGCCTCGATTTTTCGTTTTTGAATCATACTTCTCTCCATCTGATCTTACTATTTATAACAACTATATCCAATCGAAATTGTAGTAAAACTCTGATGTATGGGCCAGAGCTTGAAAGTCTATTTTGGAGCTTCTCCACCTTGACTCCGAAGACCACATCCATTTATTCACCCTTATCGCGAATAAAATTCCTCTCGGAATGTGTTATATCTTCCCAAAATCTTTATTGTGTGTCTCCAATTATAGTAAGAAATATACACACAACTGTGCATAGAACTTAAAAAATAAACTGAAAATTTCACAACTAACAAATTAAAAATGAGGTTACCAGATTTATAAAAACAAAAAAAGCTATTATTAAATCACTCTCTGAATTCAATATTTTCATAAATTCCCAGAAAATTTTGCACCGTTTAGAATTTGGTAATTCCATGACGAAATTCATGAATCATCGATCTATGTACAAGATCCCGTATCCCAACATCAGTCAAATTTTCAATATTCATACAATTTCGAAAGGACTGTACGATAATAATTAACTGAAAAAATTCTTCTTGGAATGTTTCATTTTGTCTTAAAATTTTTATCGGGTATTCTCCAATTAGGGAAAGAAAATGAACACACAACTGAATGGTTGGTTCAATTTTGAACGAAATCTTCCGTATCGAATTAAATAATTGACGGAACTATGGCGATAAAAAATGTGCGTTTGGGATAAAGAAAAATTCCGAGGAAATAAAATATTCGCCTTTTATTTGCGCGAAAGATTGTCAATTGGAAAATGGATCGTATGATACATTATAGAGAAAGTGTAGAATAAACTCTCTACAAAAGTCTCTCCTATCACTTACAATTTAGGTAATGTGTGTCTCTATCCTCCCATAACCTATTTCTAATACTAGTACAGTACACTGCGTTAATAGCTACCATTCCATGAGATCATAAAAAAACGTAAAGTAACTTTATTAAATTCTTTCGTCATTAGGTGTCTAATATTAAAATTGATAAAAATTAATGGACTTTGGTATCGACTGGAGTCAAAATATTTACAAAGTTAAACATAATTTTAGGAAAAAAATTATTTATATTTAGTTGTCTGCCTGATAAGATTGTTATGGGGTTAAAAGAGTTGATTATAGGTATTATTATGAAAATTAATTGGCATGTGAGTTCTAAAGAGAATAACAAAAATCGACTTTTTAGGCATTGGTCCTTCACGTCATAACAGCATTTTGCCTGTAGCTAAACTAAATCATATTTACACAGAAAAATAAATCACAAATCAATAAAGCAGATTGACTACAAGGCGGTATATTAGTTGGAAATAATTTTATATTCTTCTAACCTATTAAATATTTTTTTAAGGTTTGCATTTATATTTACCTTATAAGATTTTATGTACAAACAAATTTATGTAAATATGACATATTATTTTGTTTTAACATTAGTCAATTTTCCTTAAAAAAAGAAACACACACACAAATTTTGGGTGTAGTTTCCTAAGAATTTTAGCTTAACCCAGTAAAGTTTTTTTGACTACAAAACCCACAAAAAAAATTTATTTTGCTAAAAAAAAAATCCCTAAGCAAATTAAAATTTTTGCTGGGTTTTGTCTATATTTAAGAGAAATTTATTATATGCACCTTAAAGTTTATTTTTCTCTTTATTTTTCTTTTTTTCGTGTCACAAAATTCATATGAAAAGTAATTGAACTTTTTTCCAAGTATTTGATAAACAATTTAGAAATCCTAAACTAGCAAGGTAGAGGAAACTGCTAAAAACGAATGGAAAAAAGATAAGATTCAAATATATATACGTATATATTAAATAAATTTTGTATTAAAGCACAACTGATACCAAATGTGAACCGAGCACTCACATAAATTATATGTATTTTTACTTAGTACTCGTAGTAGTACTTGTGTTAAATTTCATTGAAATTATGACTTTCAAGTTTATTTCATTTCATTTTTGTTTCAGGGAATACGACATAATTCCATAGAAATATTTTGAACTGATATTTTTTTATTTAACTTGCGACGACGAATGGTTTATTGTTTAAATAAAATTATATGGCATGAGTATTGTTGGAAAACTAATTAGAATTGGTTTTTGTTTAGCAACAAAATAATGTCATCGTTATGGAATATTCTTGATTTGAATTCTGTAAAGCATTAGCTGGAGGTAAAGAGAGAGAGATACATTTAAGAAAACATCATTTTCATTAATAATGTAATAGATTTTAACCGAAATTGATTTGTTTGGCGAATTTTGCATTTAAACTAAGTGTAGCAACACTCTGTTTTTATTTGACATCACTGTTTTATTGTTTTAGAGTTACCATATAGTTTTAAATGTGTATCAATGATGCCATTTTGGAAAATTGATAAATAGAAAGTGCTGCCAACGGATTTAAAGAAAAGATCATTAAAAAAAAAACAAATTAATTTGGAAAATTCGCCAAAATTGTAATGATCAGCTAAAAATTATGTTAACATTAAAAAATAAAATATGATGATTATTTTCTTGTGATATTACAAGGTCAAAATTGTCGCTTATCTAGAGGATAATTTTAACATAAAAATTAGCTTCCAGGGATTAATTCCTATATCTATTGACTTAATTTTTGAATATGTTTATAGTTTAGCCTACTTAAAAATCAAACAAATCATAAAAAATTATTGAAGGCTCAAGCCAACACTTTAAAACTATCTCTAACAATATTGACAAGAAATTTGCTTAAATGGCGCCAGGTCCCATCTTCATTATATATAAATATATACTATAATTCCCTACCTATTTAAAGGTCTAATTAACTAAAACATCATAAAGGCATTAAAACAAAAATTCTGAACAAAAACTAAAAGAACATCAATATCCTCAAACATTTATACTTCTCAATATCTTTTTACATAACAAGACATTTAATGTTTATGTTTTGCACTTAAGGTTCAAGAACCGACACTAAACAACTTGAACCCGCATGTGGTAAAAAGTGTTTATATTTAGTAAGTACCCCACCACCATCATCAAACACCACATCACACTATACCAAACCATTCACTCATTCCATTCTTCGCCACAATACAATGTTTCTTCTTTTAGTTTTTTGCTTTTCTAAAAGATGATTAACGGCGGCGCTAATTGATTGAATGACGAGAAAAATACATACATTGTTTGTATAAATATATTTTTCATTATAATTATATTTTAAAGCCTGAGAAAAAAAAAACCCCGCATATTTTTATGTGTAGATTTTTAAAAGTTCCATCATCTTTTTTTTTTTTTTTTTAATTTCAAAATAAAAAGTTTTAGGTGTTATTTTTTTATTATTATTAAAAAGATGTATCTATAAAAACTTAGTGGATCTACATCTACACGAAAAAAATATAATAAAACACGCTAATTAAATTTTAGCTATTTTCTTAAACAAAAAATCATTAGCCTTAATTACTATTTATTATTACTTTTTCAACGAAAATTATCATGTTATTTTTAACAAAAAAATAATGATTTTTTTTTTCATTTTATAAAATTCTTAGGAATTTTAAAAATAAAATAGTATAGAAAAAATTTTGCACTTGTTTAACCATAAACAAAGAAATACAGTAGAATATGCATGATGTGGGTTGTATGTTTAAAAATTAGAAATTGGGTTTAAAAAAAGCTTCAAATAACTTGTAGAAAAATATTCAGGTTAGCATTCTACCTTCCGAGGAAGGTTTTATGAGCTGAGGAAAATTCCTTTGTTGAAATTTTTTCAGAAACTTAAAATATAAACTGCAAATAAATTAAAAGCTTATAAATTAAAAATGAAGTTGATAGATTTATAAAAGCAAAGGTATTAATGCACGACACTCAATATTATTAATTCAATATTTAATATTCTCAAGTGTGCCCAAATGTTAAGCGTTTAGAGAGGGGGTTCTCACAAGATCTTGCTTCGCGACCCCCTTTTGACATTATAATGCAATCGCTGTAGTCAGCTTTGACTAGTTAAAAAATTTGATAAAATGTTATGTAAAGATGAAATAATTTAAAAATAATATTAATAATTGCGACATTCTTTTTGCTTTATGAGATCTTTAATATTAATATTAATGTCATTCTCTGCGTCCACAAAAGATCGATACTTTCTATTGATGGACAAAGGAGCGAAAAAAATAGTTTCACATGTATGTTGATGAACATTGTTCTAATAGTATTAGGGCTTCGGAGCTAACAAGCGGATAAACTTTGCTATATTTCAACTAAAATGCTTTAAAATCTATTGATTCAAAATTAAATTTAATACATGAGTTACATTTTAACTCTTTTTTTGAAAGTTTTCTTTATTAGATCATTGTTGCCTTTATCAAGCATAATATTTTTAATTGAAGCATAACACGTTCCTTAATTGGTTTTTCTTGCAGATAGTGTTATCTTAATTTTTCTCTTTAATTTATGAATAGATGTCTTTCCATTTTTCATGCTTTCATTGTAATTTTTATTTAAAATTCTAAATAATATTTGTATTAAAAAATTGTGTGTTCAAGAATATTTTTTCAGGATCTTTTCGAGACCCCACGAATGTTTTACGGAGCCCTTGTGGGTCGCGGACCTAAAATAGCGTGCAAATTCCATGATGAAATTCATGAAGTATGGCTCTATGCACAAGACACCGAACGTAAGTAAAATTTTCTATTCATAGCATTTGGAAAGGACTTTCGCAATTTTTAACTGAAATAAGCAGAAATTTGCGAACTTTTTAAGTAAATTTGGATTCCGTTTAAGCAAATTTGGATTCCGTTTAAGCAAAGTTGTATTCCTTGCCAGATTCAGATATAAAAAAGGGTTTATACTAATAATATACTTTTGCACTTAGTTAGGTATATGATATATTAAAATGCAATATAAGTATTTAACCTTAAATTTGTCTTTGAAATTAGATTTAATTATATTTTTCAATTCCGAAAAAAAGAAATATTTCGATCGATTTTTTTTTCTTTTTTTTGGCGGAAGAAGTACTTTTTGTTATGCAGCTCCTCAATATGTATGTATTATGTGTTTTTCATATCCACTTTGATTTGTTTTTTAAAAATTAATATTTTTAGCTGGACAAAAGTTTTTGGCTGGATAATGGGCAACTATCAAAAAAGCTGGAAAATCCAGCCGAATCCAGCCCATCTGGTAACCCTAGATATGAATTATTAGAGTATTTGAATATGAGCCCCCTATTTCATACTAGTTTCATTGGAGAATCCATAACACTATGCGATTCTCAAAGTGGACGGACTAATTTAAAGTTTCGAATGGGCGGGATAGTTCACATACAATCCTCGTCATATTTTTTCGAAGGGGTGTTTGATAGTATTAAACCCAAACAAGCAGGAACAAATCTTGGATTCATACACGCAGAGAAAAAACATGGTTACGGCATTGTCACTACAATAATATTATGTTATCATTGTTAATATTCATTAATTTAATTTTAATAATGCTTTTGTTACAGTTTTATCAATAAATGTTTACATTCAATCAAAATTTTAATATAGTTGACTACAAAAATTTTACGTTTTTGAATATTTTTACCAGAAACAAAATTTTTTTAATATAAAAAAATCATTATTTCTACAACCATTAAATTTTATCAGTATTTTTTTCCTTGTTCTTAAGTCATATTTCGTTTTCAAACTATATTAAAATTATTATTTCTATAACAATAAAACGTTACAAATAAATATGCTTTTTATAAATATGGTTAAAAAATTCATAACTTGTTTTTGGTTGTGATCATATATTCTAATCATAATATGTTATAGATTATGGTCACTACAAATATATTTTTTCTTTTATTATGTGAAGGAATCGAAACCGAAGTTTACTATTTCGTAACGGTCATAAGTGGTTGAAACTTGGATTGTTAATCGGGGACTAAAAAGCATCCTAGGAATGGACTCTACTATACAATGACTAATGTAATACATATATATATATATTTTAATATAAGACAACTTAAATCCAGATAGGTGTATTACAGGTAATAATTATCGCAAATGTCTATTTCAAAGAGAGCAAATCCGTTGCAATAACTTATAATTTTTTAAACTTTTCATAACTTTAGATTCATCACAACACATATATAAATTGTATAAATATTTATTATTGTATTGTAAGATAGTTTTCGGAAGCTTGAATATAAGTGTCATCAGTAGAAATATATCCGAGAGTATAAGGAACTGGGACCAAAATGGAATAGTAATTACATAAGCAAGGAACAGCTTATTGCAATGTAAAGATAGTTTTTGGAAGATCGATCGTAAAGAGTATAAGTAACTTTCGAAGCAGGAGTTTCTCAAGGGAAATTAATACCGAAAGAGGCCAAGAAAGATTAACAAAAAGTATAATTCAGGGATATGGGATTATAATTTTATCGATTGGAGGAGAAACGAAGAATAATAATTTAATGATCATCAGTGACATGCAACGGAGAATAACAAACATTCTAAAAAGAAGCCAAAAAATAATGGCGATGACAGTATTCTTCGCTGCATGTGTAATTAAATCAAATGAAATAAAAAGGTTATCCTCCAAAAACAAAACTTTAGGAAATTGTTAAAGCATTCCAACGGTTAATCTAAAAATATTAGAAATGTGATTGCACAAAGAGCGTTCTATTAGAATTAAGAATCGAAGGAATCGTCTAACTATATAAAACATGCATTTGACCATCTATGAATTATCCCTTTATGCAACAAGCAAACGGCAACTATTTTTTAGACTTCATATGCCACA